>PVKU01011696.1:0-41311 GCA_004027475.1 Anoura caudifer | reverse complement strand
TGGTCCGCACCTCCGCTTTTTCCTGCCGCGACTCCGCCCCTCTTACCGGTCTGGATGAATCGTTGTTGGACTTCCAAACAGTTTGATTTTCTGAGATCTGGTTGTTTTCTTGTTTCTAAATCTTTGTTGTCCTTAATTTGGTTGTGAGAAGAGGCACAGTGCGTCTGCCTATGCCTCCATCTTGGCCGGAAGCCAAAAATAAATAAATCTTAAAAAAAAAAATAATAATAATAGAGATCTTCCCTCCTATATGGAAAATATATATATACTTTTGGGAGAAAAAAGGGTTCAGTACTCACACTTTACATCAAAATTAATAATAGGTAGATTAAAGAGTTGAATTGATTTTTAATTCACGAAAATACTAGAATAAAATAGAGAAAAATATTTATCATTTCATGGTGGAAAGTAACATTATAAATTTAATAATATTGGAATAACTCACAAATAAAAAATAGCTTTACTTGCATAAAACATAGAACTTATATACTTAAATAAAATCAAAGATAATCATATGGGAAACATGTACAATAAATATAATAGGTATAGAGGCAATACTTTAATATATAAAAAATTTACATACATTGAAAAACTGCTAAGAACCAATGGTAAATAAGTAAAGGATATAACTAGACAATTCATCAATAGGAAAATACAGATCACTAAAGACATATATAAGCTTTCAACCTGATTAGGAATGGGGGAAAAAAAGCAAATCAGCACACAGATATCATTTGAAAAAAATTCATCAATAGAAACAAACTGATAGACACAGAAACAAACTGATGGTTGCCAGAGGGGAGGGGATTAAGAAGTACAATTTCCAGCTGTGAAATGAGTCATAGAGATGTAATGTGCAGCATAGGGAATAGAGTCAATAATATCATAATAACTATGTACAGTGACAGATGCTTGCTAGACTTATTGTGATGATCACTTAGTAAGGTTACACCTGAAACTAACATAATGTGGTATATTAAGTATAATTAAAAATAAATTTTAAGAAAGATTCAAAACAAAATAAATTTTTAACAAGAATATCCAGTGTTAATGAGAAAAGAAACAGATTTTTTCACACGTTGCTTGTTTTAAATAGTCCTATTCGAAGCAAAAGGGCACAATTTTGACATTCAAAAATATAAGGACCACAATTGCCCTGGCTGGTGTGGCTCAGTGGAATGAGCACTGGTCTATGAACCAAAGGGTCACCAATTCGATTCAGGGCACATACCTGGGTTGGCAGGCCAGGTCCCCCGTAGGGGTTGTTCAAGAGGCAACTACACATTGATGTTTCCTTCTTCTTCTCCCTCCCTTCCCCTCTCTCTAAAAAATAAATAATAAAATCTTTTTATAAAAATGACAGTAGGTTGATCCATATCAAGAATATAGTAACCTAAGCATTAATAATAAACACTTAAAGAAAAATAAAAGGTCATCTTTTGACATTTCTAGGATATCAAAGCATTCTGAACATTTGGTAAAGGAAGGAAAGAATTAGCATTTTTCCTGCCTTTTCTTAATTTAGGATACCCAAATGTTTGATGAAATAAAGTTTTTGTTTTATTTATTTTTTGAATTCATATAAGAGTTTATTTGAACCAAACTGACAACATATGCCAGGGAGCAATCTCTCAAATGTTTTCAAGAAAGTTCTTCTTTTGAAAGAATTATAGCAAAGGAATTATAGGACTAGGAAAAATTTTTATTTGCAATCTCTAATGAAATAATAAATTTAGTCAGTCATCATCAATGACTGGTCATCAATGACTGGTCAATCTTCACATTGCCCCAAGGATAAACAAATGTTCTGGCCTTTTGCTGTGATGCAATAAGAAGCATACCATCCCCATTGAAATATTCTTTCCCCCATGTGACACCCCCTTCAAAAAAAAAACTGGTTGTGTTAATTTAATCAAGCATCTATTTGGAATATCAGAAAATATGGAAGCTAGAGAAATGTGTTAAATATCATAAGGATGCAAACGACCAAATCCAGTTTATGGGAAGTTTATAGGAGCAATAAGTTAAGACATATATCAACCAAAACCTACTTTGCATTCTGATTTTAACAAATCAATATAATTTCAAACCATCAGAGAAAACTGGTATAAACAAAATTGTGGAAGACATGAATGTATTATTGTTAATGCTGTTAGGTGTAATAATGGAATTGTGCTTATGTTGCTTTTCAATTCTTATCAGTTAGAAATACATACTAACTGTGTGTAGGTTAAATAATAGATTAAAATAGTTTAGGAAGAAAGTGCGGCTTGGGGAACAGATGCAGAAAATAAGAATGGCAAAATATGATTGTTGGAGCTGGGTGCTGGTACATAGGATACATTGCATTCTTCTCTTCCATGTTTAATTTTTTATAGTAAGAAGCTAAATAAAATAAGAGACTTTCACTTATTCTGTTCCCAAGGGTGCATTCTCAGAAAATAATTTAAAACATAGGAAAAATTGAGAGAAAGCTAAGATGTAGGCCTAGGTAAACCCAGCTTGCCCCATGCACAACCACATCAAAATTACAACTAAACTACAGAACAACCGTTATTCAGAATCACCAGAAATCGAGCTGAATGGAAGTCCTACAACTATGGAATTAAAGAAGAAATCATATCAAGACTGGTAGGATGGGCAGAGATGCAGAATGGGCTGGTTCCACATCCATGTGTGGCAGATAAAAATCAGGAGAGCTATCTTGGGGGCAAGGGGTCGCAGCCCCACACCAGATCCCCCAGCCCAGGGTACTAGTACCAGGAAGATAACTCCTCATAACTTCTGGCTGTAAAAACCAGTGGTGTTTGAGGCTGTGGAAAACAGAAGCTTCTGGATTCCCAGACAGTTCCTCTTAAAGGGTCCATGCACGGACTCACTCAATCTCACTCCCTCTGAGTTCCAGCAGCAGGGAAGCAGCTTGAAAGACACCATAGGAATCCAGGAAAGAACTGAATTGTCTGGCATGGGGGTGATGGCTGAGGGGCAGCTTTCTCCCTGACGGAAGTGCTGGCAGAGGTCACTGGTTCTTTTCTGAGCCCTCTCCCCACAGAATGGGCAGGTGGGCCCCATATCTGAAACTCCATCAGCCTGGCTCACATTGTTTGCCCCACTCTGGTGATTTCCTGAGGCTCTGTGTCATCCAACTTTTGGATGCACCCAAGCTATTTCCAGTGTCTTTTCCATATGAATGTCTTGTCTTTGCTCATGCTTCAGATTTTCCCAAATCCTCTCAAACAAGCAGCATCTGGCCTCAGCAAGCTTGGTACCTCTTGCTAAGTGCCCCCAGGTTTGGCACGAGTAGCAGGTGGTCTCAATTCACAGCTTGGCCTTTCTTGGGCCCCTCCAAGCCCAGCATAAGTAGCAGCCATCTGCAGATCATTTCATAGCTTATGTCAGTAGTCCCAGACAGAACACAGGTGGTGGCTGACTTTGGCCTGCACCTTCTGGGAGTCCAGAGCTAGTGTACCCAGTGGAGAGCTATAGACCATGTCAGAGCACCACTACCCAACCAAAGCTCCAGAGAAAGGACTAAACAAAATGGAGACAAGCAATCTACTGGTTGCAATGTTCAAAACACTGGTTTTAAGGAAGCTGAATGAACTTAGAAGAAGAGCATATGAACTCAGAATGTATTTCAACAGCATAAAAAAGGGTGTGGAAACCATAAAAAAGAGCCAGTCAGGAATGAAGGATACACTAGTTGAAATGAAGAATAATTTACAAGGAATCAATAGTACAATGTATTAAGCCAAGAACCATGTTAGCGATTTGGAATATAAGGGAGAAAGAAGCACCCAATCAGAATAGCAAGAAGAAGAAAGAATCCCCCTCCCCCCCAAAAAATGAGGATAGTGTAAGGAGCCTCTGGAATGACTTGAAGCATACCAACATTCACATCATGGGGGTAGGTGCCAGAAGGAGAAAAGAGAGAGGAAGAAATTGAAAAAATAATGATAGAAAACTTCCTTAACTTGGTGAAGGAAATAGACATACAAGTCCAGGAATTGCAGAGAATCCCAAACAAGATGAACCCAAAGAGGCCCACAAAGAGAGAATCTTAAAAGCATCAAGAAAAAAGCAGTTATCTACCCACAAAGGAGTTCTCATAAGACTGTCAGATAATTTCTCAAAATAAACTTTGCAGGCTAGAAGGAACTGGCAAGAAATATTTAAAGTGATGAAAAGCAAAGACCTACCATTAAGATTAGTCTATCCAGCAAAGCTATCATTTAAAATTGAAGGACAGATAAAGAGTTTCTCAGACAAGAGAAAGCTAAAGGAGTTCATCGTCACCAAACCAGTATTATATGAAATGTTAAAGAGTCTTCTTTAAGAAGAAGAAGAACAAAAATATAAACAATAAAATGGCAATAAATACATATCTATCAACAATTGAATCTGAAAAACAAAATAAACAAGCAGAACAGAAACAGAATCATAGCTACAGAGAATGTTTTGATGGTTGCCAGATGGAAGAGGGTCAGGGGAATGGGTGGAGAGGTGAGAGAATTAAGAAGTACCAATTGGTAGTTACAGAATAGTCATGGAGATGTGAAGTGCAGCATAGGGAATATAGTAGCCAAAGAATAAATATGCATGACTAATGGATATGGACAACAGTGTGGGAATTGCCTGAGGGAGTGGGGAGAGTTTGGGTGGAGGGGGGCAAAGGGAGAAAAATTTGGACAACTATAATAGCATGATCAATAAAATATAATTTTAAAAATAAATAAAATAAAATATAGGAAAAATCTTTAAGCATAAAGATATCAATCCCATCAATATTACGAGTGCTGAAATGAAGAAAAACCTAAATAGGGGAACAGTTTTGCAAACTAGTTATGTTTTTCATGGGATGATAACGTGGCTGTTAGAAACAGATGTTTATGAGGAGTTGTGATCATACGACAAAGAGCTTATGTTAAAATATTAAGTACAAAAAAGTAGGTCACAGGGTTTTATATAAATCAGTATATGTCAGCTTTTGCCATGTAACAATTCCAAATTCAGTCAGTTAAGCAATAAGCACTTATTATTTCTCTTGTTTTGTGTATCTGGATATTTTGTGGCTGGGTCTGGATAGTCTGGAATGACCTCACTCACATGACTGGTGATTGCCAGGCTAATTGGTATAATTGCCTCATCTGGGACAGTTTATCTCTGTTTCATGTGATGTCTCATCTTCCAAAAGGTTTCTCATTGCAGTTTCATGGTTCCAAAGAGCAGCAAAAAGAAGCGCCAAGGTACAAGCACTTTTCAAGCCTATGCTTGTCTCACATTTGCCAATGTCCCATTGGCTAAAGCAAGTCAGGATAACCAAGCCCTGAGTCAGTATGGGAGGGCATTAGACAATAGCTTGGATAGAGCTGTGATTTTTTCAGCCTTTTTCATCTTGTGGCACACATAAACTAATTACTAAAATTCTGCAGCACATATATATGTATATAAATTTTTTTTGATTCTCTGACCAAAAAAATAGGTATAATATTGATTCAGTCACACAAGACAGCTCTCATTGTGTTGGCTGCTGTCATTTTTTAAATTTGGCAGTCTAAGGGAAAAGAGTTCAGTGCCCTAATTTTTAGTTACAGTTTACTTTCAATATTATTTTGTATTAGTTTCAGGTTTCCAGTTAGCAGTTAGACTATCATATACTTTACATGATCCCCTCAGTATTTCCAGTACCTACCTGGCACTATACATATTGTAGTTATTATAATATTATTGACTATATTTCCTATGCTGTACTTTATATGCTCATGACTGTTCTGTAACTACCAATCTATACTTCTTATCCCTTCACCTCTTTTAGCCAGTCCCCCAATTGTCAGAGAACAGACTGATCATCTGGTGGGAACAATCAGTCTGTTCTCTGTGTCTATGAGTCTGGTTCAGTGTTTGTTTGTTTGTTTTTGTTCTTTAGATTCCACATATAAGTGAAATAAAAATGTTAATAATGATTGTCTCTGAGATATTTTTCATTTTAATACTTTGCTGTGTATTCTAAACTATTTATGGTAAGTATATATATATTTTAGCATTAGAAAAAATAAAGTTAGAAGGAAGAGAGAGGAAGAAAAAGAGACGAGAGAGGGAGAGAGAGAGGGAGAGAGAGAGAAGGGAGGAAGGGAGGGAAAGAAGGAAGGAGGGGAGAAAGGAAGAACTCCTGACACTGATTATAGCTGGAAAGCTGGTTGTTTTCCAGGGGCCGAATTTTCCAGAAGAGTGAAGCTAGGAAGTGTAATAAAATCTAAGTGGCCTCTTTCTTCTTGCTCTCTCACTTCTGGGTAGTTAGATGTGTGGAGGGTCACAAACAGCATCCAGTCCAGTTCTTGTCTTCAGCATCCACTTGAAGAGACTTTTGCTCAGAGCTTCTATGTGTTGGAATGTTGGTGTCCCCAGAGCTTTGGATGGATTTATTCCAATCCAAGCTCCAAGGCTGGAGAGCTGTGCTGATAAAAGAATCCTTTTGTATGGAGCTGAGTGTGTGGCAAATGCACATCTTCTTCTATAAATTTTCCTCCCAAAACACCTCTTTAAATCCAGCTGCCAACCTTCTTATACCTTTGTTGGGGCAAGGATTTGAGATTCAAGTAACTCCTATTCAGAAAAGTTAGACATTCTGCATTTGGTCTAACCTCAGAATTTCTCTACCTCAAAGCCACACACGTTTTGGGCTGGATAATTCTTTGTTGTGGGGGCTGTCCTGTGCATTGTAGGATGTTTAGCAGCATCCCTGGCCTCTACTGACTATATGGTTAAACCTTCCCCTTCCCCAGTTGACAACCAAATGTGTCCCCAGACATTTCCCATTGCCAAATGTTCCCTCAGGATGGTGGTGGCCAAATCACTCCAGGTTAAGAATCACCTGGCTACTGAAAGTATGGATCATGGAACAGCAGCATATTTATCACCAGGGAGCTTGTTAGAAATGTAATCTGTCAGTCTCCACCCCAGATCTGCTGAATCAGAATCTGCATTTTAACATGATGTGATTTATATGCTCATTAAGATAAAAGGCCTGTGACTTGGGTGGTGGACACATAAAGACAATATACTGATGATGTATTATGTACCTCTGAAACTTATATAATTTTATTAACCAATGTCACCTCCATAAATTCAATAAGAAAGAAAAAAAGATGACAGGCCTGGTCTAGCACACCTGGTAGAGGTAGCTTCTAAGGTATTTTGGTGACTCAGGTGAAACTGACTTTTTTAACACAAAACAAAAAATAATCAAAGCCATGGTCTGGCCCCATAGACACTATGTTCCTTTGCACTGCCCCTTAACTCAGGGCATGCACCAGAATCTCCATGAACTTTCTCAATACATATGGGTCTGGGCCCCAGACTTTCTGATTCTGTGGGTCCAGAATGGAGGTCTAGGGTCTATGTATTTTGAAATGTCTCTCCAGGTGATGTGCTCCCAGTTAAGAGCCCTTGATCTAACAGTACTGGGTACTTAGCTGCCTCATACCAGATTAATTATTCACATTGCAAAATCTCTTGAGATGAGCAATTGGATTAAAAAAATGAACCATGGCCCTATTTGAGAAGTATAAGAGGAATAAGGTCATATTTGGATTCTGGAGGTGGATTCTATTGTGTGGCCTCCAAACCTGGAGGACTGTGGTCTCTGGAAGTGGCCAGTTGTTGAATCCACCCCCTCTCTTACCTGGAGCTGCCCTTACTTTCATCACACCCTGCATTGTGCTCGCCCCTGATGAAACTCTGATCACCAAGCTCAGATGTAGCTTTCCTTTCAAGAATACCCAAGTTTGCTAATTTTCCTCTGTGGCCTCAAACAAGAATGGCTGGAAAAAGTGACAGGGCAGGGTTTCTTGGAAAGCAATCTGGCCTGCATCAGCATTAATGATTAAAATGTGTCCTCATGTGGTTATTCCCAACAGAAAGCACATTCCTTAACTATTGTAACTCATCGTTTAGAGATTCTACTGTTACTTTCCTCAGTTCTTGAGGTTTAAATCCTTTTCACCCTAGAGAATCAGACCCAGACACCACTGAATACAGGTTTCTGTAAGTCCTATAGAATATGTATGTATGTGTGTATGTATGTATGTATGTATGTATGTATCTATCTATCTATCTATCTATCTATCTATCTAATATCTATCATCTCTCTCTCCTTTATCATCACACCATCTCTCTATTATCATCTGGATGTAGCTAGATAGTTGTAGGGGTATTTCTATTACAAAGAAATATAACATGGACTTAGAAAAGTTTGGAACATAATGAAGCTTTTACAATCCTGTTAAAGTTTAGTGGCTAGGACATTCTTGAAGTTGTCCGGGTAACATAGAAAAGGCCAAGAACAGGCTGCTCTGTAGAATATTAGAAAACTTGACTGGCTCTACTGTGCTCTCAGGGCCATGGAAGCAGGCCATGAAACATTTCAGGCCCGGTCCAAGGAATGCACTTTCCTAGAATCTACAGTGTCCTCCATTTTCCTACATAAGCTGATTTTTTTTCCTTCATGAAGAACTACAAAATTAACTAGTTTCAGTATGATGAACATCTAACATAAAGCTAAAGATTTACCAGTTTGAGCCCAGCTAACTATTCCCATTTTTTTTGTCAATTTTAAGTTTATGAGACTTGCTTCTTCTCACTGATCAGTACCTTCAACTGCATATTTTCCATTCAATTAAACATTTAAATAGTGACATCAATTGCTATACTGATAATGATGACAATTGGTGATTACTAAAGTGGGACTGTTGGCAGCTACACAGCACCCCAAGAGTTAGCCTAAATCATCTTAAATTAGTTGAGAGTTAAAAGTTCAAATTTGGCCTTTGAAAAGTGCACTGGGAAAGTAAAAGGATGGAAAAAGATATTTCATGCAAATGGAAACAAACAAAAAACTGGGTAGCAATGTACATACCAGACAAAAGAGACTTTAAAACAGTTGTGTCCAGCCTGTGGCCCATGAGCTGCATGTGGCCCAGGATGGCTATGAACGCAGACCAACACAAAATCATAAAGTTACTTAAAACATGATGAGATTTTTTTTGTGATTACATGTTGTAATGTCATGTAAAATAAATTGTACATATTCTCTCACTATTTGTACACATGCATGGCTTCAGTTTTACAGCGGTGTGTGGCTTCCAGTGTGTCATCTTCCAAGCGCAGGCAGCAGAACTGACACCATCAGACGTTACATGTGTTTGTGGTGACGTAGTCAGGCAGTGATTATTAATAATATTTCAACCTGCCATTGCAACATTAGGCGTTTAGTGTTATTTAGAAGTCAGGTAAGCGTTCTTATTTGATTATTAAAGGTACTTCCACACCTCAGTGGTGCCTCACACATCGCCTGCCACCCTTTACAATTGGCCCTCCCCCTCTCGCCCTGCAGGGCAGTCAAGAGGGCTGTGGAAGGGCCCAAACCTTGCTTTCTATTTTCCTATCAATTGATTTTCATAATTAAAGTAAATAAAGTCCCTTATCTATTATCATTATCATTTTTTAATCCCAGCATGGCTTCTACAATGTCTCAAAAGAAAAAAGCACCCCCCAAAAGAAAAATTATGGATGAAGGAAGATTGTTCAGTGAAAAGAAGACAGATGACTACTTTTTTGTCAAGGCAAATGGTAAGGCACTCTGCTTCATTTGTAGGGAATTTGTGCAAGTTTTCAAAGACTATAATTTGAAAAGGCACTATATGCAAAAGCATGCTGCCAAATTCAATGCATATGAAGGATTGTGTCATAAAGACAAAATAGCATAACAAAGTCTGTCTTAATAAAATTTTTTCAGAAAGTTACAACTCGGGCGGATTCCATTGTAAAAGTTAGTTATGTGGTAGCTTTTACTGATGGTGAGTTTATTAAGCAATGTATAGAAAGCATGGCAGCTATAATTTGCAGTGAAAAAAAGGGAGATATTTCTAAAATCAGTTGTTTCACCAGACTATAGCCAGGAGGACAGAAGAAACTGGAAAATTTATTGAAAGACGTTTAGAGAGTAAAGTTGCTAATTTTAAATTTTATGCTTTGGTGATGGGTGATAGCACTGATGCTCAACTTGCCATTTTTATTAGAGGTATTGATGATGAATATAATGTCACTGAAGAAATGGCTTCTTTAGTGCCATTGAAAGACACAACTAAATCAAGAGGTTTATATGAAGCAGTAAAAAATATGTTAAAGCAATTTTTTTTGCCCATTGTCCACATATCTGGTATAGTTACCAATGGTCCCCCGGCAATGGGAAGTAAAAGAGAAGGACTTGTAAAATTAACAAAAGACATGCAATTGCTGCCCCAAACTCACATTTGATGAAGTATCTTTGCATAGTACATCAAGAAAATGAGTGCACAAAAGCTTTGAAAATGGATAATGTCATGCAAATCATCATCAAGACTGTGAATTTCTTAAGAGTCAAGGGATTGAATCATTGCCAATTCCAGGAATTCCTTAAAAGCATTGATGCCTGACTATGGTGTCATCATTTATTTTTTGGAAGTAAGATGGCTAAGTAGAGGCCAAATGTTGAAAATATTTTATGATTTGTGACATGTTATCAAGTCATTTATGGTATCAAAAAACAAATTTGTGCCAGAACTTGATGATGAAAACTGGTTTACAGGTTTAGCATTTTTAGTGGATTTAACTGCTCATTTAAATGAGTTAAACATGTGGCTTCAAGGTGAAAACCAGCTTATCAATACCATGTTTCAAACCATAACAGCACTCCATATGAAACTGAAATTATGGCAAGCTCAAATTAAAGTGGACAATTTTATGCATTTCAACACGTTGGCTAAACACAATCCTGTGAACAGTGAAAAACATGCAGTCTTGCTTTTCAAATTGATACAAGAATTTGAAAACAGATTTCAAGATTTCTGGGAAAATAACCAATATTTTGCTATATTTGCAACTCCATTTTCAGTCTACATAAATATGTTACCTGCCAAATTTCAAATGGAATGCACAGAGCTGCAATCTGATATTCAACTTAAAGAAAAATTTGATTGTGTCTCTTTACTGCACTTTCATAGGTCCTGTCTTCCCAGAGACAAATACCCCTTGCTGCACAATCACGCCTTATTCATTGCATCACTATTTGGCAGCACTTACATTTGTGAACAACTGTTTTCAAGAAGGCAACACATTAAGAGTAAATTAGAACCAAAATATCTGATGACACCCTGAGAACTCACTGAGGATTGCAACTACTTCTATCCAACGAGATACTGATGCACTAGTTTCTCAAATTCAATGTCAAACATCCCACTAGCTTTGTGTTGCCCTTTTTCTTTTACTTTTATAAAAAATATTAAGAAATCAATAAGTTTTATTGATAAGTTTTATCAATATCTAAGTTTTATTGATATCTAAGTTTTATTACTTAGATATATGCATTTTCTATATTAGTGATCACAAACTTGGGACGTGCTTGACAGTTTTAAAAGATTATCAAAAGTGCTGCTGCATGTTAGGGTTATTATGTGAGGACTTTTTTGCTTATCTGTGCTGGCAGGTATCATGAAAATTATGCAAAATTATGCACCTTTTTTTTTAATGTCAGTTTTCATTAGTGTTTGTGTATTTAATGTGTGGCCCAAGAAAACTCTTCTTCCAGTGTGGCCCAGAGACACCAAAAGGTTGAACACCCCTGCTTTAAAACAAGGCTATAATATAATAAGAGACAAAGAAGGACATTACATAATGATAAAGGGAGTGATCCAATGAGAGGATATAATCCTTGTAAATTTTTCTGCAAACACATATAGGAGCACCTAAATATATAAAGCAAATTTTGACTGACATGAAGGGAGATATCAGCAGTAATACAGTGTAGTAGGGGACTTTAATATCCTATTGATATTGATGTATAGATCATCCAGATAGAAAATCAACAAGGAAACATTGGCCTTAAATGATAGTAGACTAGATGGATTTAATTGATATTTTTAGAACTTCACCCAGAAGCAACAGAATATACATTCTTTTCAAGTGTACATGGAACATTTTCTGGGATAGACTACATGTTAGGCCACAAAACAAGTCTCAATAGATTTAAGAAGATTGAAATCATATCAAGCATCTTCTCTGATCGCAATGGTATGAAACAAAAAATCAATTACAAGAAGAAAACTGAAAAACACATACACATATGAGAAGAGCTTTGGGTCTGTTATTGTATAGTATGTGAAATGTATGAAAGTGTAGACTTTAAGACCTGAATTTAGCAAAGCTGAGGACTGTCTGTATCACAGTATCTTCAAATCTTCCTTCTAGCCCTGCCTGGTATGGCTCAGTGAGTTGAGCATCATCCTGCAAGCCAAAAGGTCACTGGTTCCCTTCCAAGTCAGGGCGCATGCTTGGGTTATGGGCCAGGTCCCCAGTTGGGGGTGTGCAAGAGGCAACCGGTATTTCTCTCTTGTTCTCTCTCTCTGTCCTTTCCCCTTTCTATATATATAATAAATAAAATCTTTAAAAAAATGTCTTCCTTCTATTCTCCTCAAAATTCACAACATTACCCTCCTATCACTATAACACCTCCTGCATCATGGTATTTATAAAGAGAGGCAGAAGTGGTGAAGATTTTTATTATTTCTTTTGAAGTTCCATCTTGTTCTTGCCTCTTATTTTGAGTACCCTTGACATAGGGAGCACTTGCCAATTAGGCCTGTAACAGCCTTAGAATGATCATTTGGGTAATTTAATGACAAATATGGTAATTAAATTCTAACCAAAGTTTGGAATCGAAACATAAAAATAAGACAAGTGTTTACATTAGATAAATTCTGCATTAAAAAAAAGGGCAAAGGAGACCACTTCTGCTTATGTATCCCAAACAGATAAAATTCTTGCAGAGAAAGGGAACAAAGATTCTATCTGCCAGGGACTGGCCTGTGTTAGACAAGGCTCTGCCTAATGCAGGGGTGTCCAACCTTTTGGCATCTCTGGGCCACACTGGAAGAAGAGTCATCTTGGGTCACACGTTAAATACATTGCAACACATAATCATACACACAAAAATCTTATAAAGTTTTAAGTAAATTTATGATTTTGTGTTGGGCCATGTTCATAGCCATCCTGAGCTGCATGTGGCTTGTGGGCCTCAGGCAGGACACCCCTGGACTAGGGGCACCAAAGGGAGTGGAGCACAGTCCAAACTGTGAGCCCGTTAAAGCCAGCTGTCCAGACTGGCTCACCTGAAATCTACCTGAGAATACTGGTTTTAAGACTACTCAACTGCATTAGTTAGGACTCTTGGTTGTGAATGATAGAAAACCAACTCGTACTAGTTTTAGCCTAAAGGTGGGTTTATTATAAGAAAAAGTGGACCTTTGGAACCTATGTATCTCTTGGAACATGGGTCTTGGAACCCATGAGCAAGAATATAGTTGGGCCTCAGAAATGATATGGAGTCAGAGACTCAACCTCTACCAGCCTCTCTGTCTTGTCTCTGTGCCTCTCTGGGCTTCACCCCTTTTTCTCAGCAATGCATCTGCTTCCAATCCTCCAGTCCATAGTACCTAAAACATGGTTGTAGAGCTCGTAAATTTTATATTTTAACAACTTCAAACACCAAAATGAGAGCCTGTTTCAACTCTCTTTCAGCCTCTGGTCCAAAAACCCATGAGAAGGCTCTCATTGGGACTTCCCTTGAATCAATCTGCTGTGGGCAGGGGCCAAGGTCATGTGATAGCCTGACAACTTGGAAGCGGAAAGAAAGGTACCGGGGCAGCAACTAGAAGGTGAGCAGGGTCAGCCAGTCATTCCCATGGGTGTCCACTGAGCCAACAATGCCACCTTTTTAAAAAATATATATATATATTATTGATTATGCTGTTATAGTTGTCCCATTTCCCCCCTTTATTCCCCTCTGCCCTGCACATCCCCTCCCACCCGCATTTTCCCCTTTTAGTTCATGTCCATGGGTCGTACATGTAATTTCTTTGGCTTCTACATTTCCTATACTATTCTTAACCTCCCACTGTCTGTTTTCTACTTTCCATTTATGCTACTTATTCTCTGCATCTTTCCCCCCTCTCTCCCCCTTCCATTCCCCCACTGATAACCCTCTATGTGATCTCCATTTCTGTGATTCTGTTCCTGTTCTAAATGTTTGTTTAGGGTTTTTTTTTTTTTTTTTTTTTTTTTTTTTTTTTTTTTTTTTTTTTTTTTTTTTTTTTTTTTTTTTTTTTTTTTTTTTTAGGTTTGGCTGTTAATGGCTATAAGTTTGTTGTTATTTTACTGTTCATAGTTTTGATCTTCTTTTTCTTAGATAAGTCCCTTTAACATTTCCTATAATAAGGGCTTGGTGATGATGAACTCCTTTAACTTGACCTTATCTGGGAAGCACTTTATCTTCCCTTCCATTTTAAATGACAGCTTTGCTGGATAGAGTAATCTTGGATGTAGGTCTTTGCCTTTCATGACTTCAAATACTTCTTTCCAGACCCTTCCTGCCTGTAAGGTTTATTTTGAGAAATCAGCTGATAGTCTTATGGGAACTCCTTTTTTTGTAGGCAACTCTTTCCCTTCCTCTTGCTGCCTTTAAGATTCTCTCCTTCATTTTAATCTTGGTTAATGTAATTATGATGTGCCTTGGTGTGTTCCTCCTTGGGTTCAACTTCTTTGGGACTCTCTGAGCTTCCTGGACTTCCTGGAAGTCTATTTCCTTTGCCAGACTAGGGAAGTTCTCCTTCCTTATTTGTTCAGATAAGTTTTCAATTTCTTGGTTTTCCTCTTCTCTTTTTGGAACCCTTATGATTTGGATGTTGGAATGTTTAAAAATATACTGGAGGTTCCTAAGCCTCTCCTTATTTTTTTGAATTCTTGTTTCTTCATTCTGTTCTGGTTGAATGTTTCTTTCTTCCTTCTGCTCCAAACCGTTGATTTGAGTCCTGGTTTCCTTCCCATCACTGTTGGTTCCCTGTTGATTTTTCTTTGTTTCACATAATGCAACTTTAATTGCTACATGGATCTTTTTTATGTTGTTGAAGTACCCAGTGAGTTCCTGGAGCATCCTGATAACCAGTGTTTTGAACTGTGTATCTGATAGGTTGGCTATCTCTTCATCATTTAGTTGTATTTTTTCTGGAGCTTTGAACTGTTCTTTCATTTGGGCCATTTTTTTTTTTTTTTTGTCTTAGTGTGCCTGTTACTAGTAAGGGGCGGAGCCTTAGGTATTCCACAGGGCAGGGTAACCCATGTCCCTGCGTTGTGGCACTGTATGTTGTGCAGGGGTCTGAGAGGGAACAATGCCACTTGTTCCACTCTCTGCCAGTTTTCAGTCAGTTCCCCCACTTCCAATAATAAAATTTGGCCCTTCTGGTGCTGATTCCTGGTGAGTGGGTTTGTGTACATTCTAGGACCCTGTTGGTCTGTCCACTGAACTCTCCTGTGAGGCTGGGACTTTCTCTTGCTGCTGCCTCAACCCCCACCGGTGTTTTCAGTCAGAGGCTTTGAGGCTTTATTTCCCTGCACTGGAACCCTGTGTTGTGTGGTCTTGTTATTCCCTAGTTGTTCCTCCTGGTTTATCTGCACGTGAACGTGGGACCATCTGATCTGCCAGCTGCCACCTTGCCACGAGTCCTCTCCACCTGGCTGCCCATCTCTGCCCGTCCTGCAGGTCTGGATAAATGTTTCTTCTTTAAGTCCTTGATTGTCAGACTTCCATACAGTTCAATTTTCTATCAGTTCTGGTTGTATTTTGTTTTTAAATTTGTTGTTGTCCTTCTTTTGGTTGTGGGAGTAGGCACAGTGTGTCTACCTCTGCCTCCATCTTGGCCGAAAGTTCAATTTTGTTTAATTAATTTACTCATTCAAAAATATCCGAATGTCTTCTGAATATAAGAGACTCATCCTAGGCCTTTCTTAGTAATAATTGCTGATAATTATGCTTTGATCAACACCCCGCTCAAGTGGACAGAGTTTAGTAGACTCCAGCAGGATCCAAGTGTGAGGTGCCAGCAGTCAATGCTACCTTTTTGATGTCTTCTTTTTCATTCATGTATCTGTGTATGAGTCTGGGGAAATATACCATGTTCATGGATCAGAAAACTCAATATTTTAAAGATTAATTCTCCCCAAATTGCTATCTAGATTATACATAACCCTTATCAAAATCTCGACATATTTCTTAATAGATCTTGACAAGATGATTCTAAATTTATGTAAAAGGGCAAAGGACCAAGAATAGCCAATATACTGGCCTATACTGGAAACTCTGGCCTATGAGATGATCCACTTCTTACTCAATATGTGATTTTTTAAAAGCTAGAAAGAAGGAAAAACTTGCAGAATTCTACCAAGTTTTTACTCAAGAAATGCCTATTTGGCCATATAGCAGCTTTTCAGTTCACTGTTAGAGCAAGGAAATTCATTCATCAGCTTTAGGTCTGTTTCAGGACAAATAGGGTAATTGCCCCAAATATTGAGGATTTGGTCAAGAAACATTTGTTGAGAGCACAATCTGTTACCCTACCTAAAGGAAAACTATTTTTCTATTCACCACACTTCTGAGACATTATGTGTGGGTTTTCCACACCAAGCTATTCTCCCATTCTCTGTAGACATCAATTGGGTGTCCTATAATTTAATTTGGTTCTGACACTAACTATGTGGAGTTAGTGCAGATCCCACACATTAAGGGCCCAGTCCCGAAAGACAGATCTCCATTTCAGACATCACCTGCAAGTCTGGGCCTTCTGTACTTCTGATCAACTGGCTATTGAGGAGGGTTTTCCACAACTCCCCGCTCAGGTTAAATAACTTGCTAGAATGACTCACAGAACTGCAAGCCAAAATTAAGTTTAAATTGTAATAAAGCATAAAAAAGCATTTATATGAACAAAAAGAGCTGCATCCCAGGAGACACAGATTCAGCTAGCAACCTAAATTGTGCTCTGCCAAGACAAATAGGAGGCCACCTTTTACAGAAAAGGTTTCTGCTTAGGTTTCCAATTACATATGTTTTATTTAAATGAGGTATCTGAAGTAGTACTATTCCAATTGGTCTGAATCACAGTCCTGATTAGTCAGCATTTTGCTTCCTGATTGGTCATTATGGAGAAGTTCTGATTGGACAGGGAAGGTCTTAGTACATTGGTCAAAAGGGAAAGGCAGGAGCTCCCTTATAATGGGTGACTCGCTTGGCATATAAGAGCAGGGCATAGCGAGGAAAGCCAAGAGTTCAGTCTGAGGTTCTTACCAGTATGCAGAGTATGTGAGAAGCCCCTGTCAACAAATGGTTGCTAGGTTCTTATTATTTAGGAAATTTGTGATCTCAGTTGACCATGAAAAGTCTATGTCAGCAGATAAATTCCTTCTTGGGGTTCACATCAAATGAATATTTAAGAAAATTTAATATAGTTTATTGATTATGCTATTACAGTTTTCCCATTTCCCCTCTTCACTCCCCTCCACCCTACACACCCCGTCCCACCCACATTCCCTCCTTTAGTTCATGTCCATGTGTCATACTTATAAGTTCTTTAGCTTCTACATTTCCCATACTATTCTTAACCTCCCCCTATTTTCTACCTACCATCTATGCTACTTATTCTCTGTACCTTTTCCCCCTTTCTCCTCCTCCCACTCCCCCACTGATAACCCTCCATGTGATCTCCATTTCTGTGGTTCTGTTCCTGTTCTAAATGTTTGCTTAGTTTGTTTTTCTTTTTGTTTAAGTGTGGTTGTTAATAATTGTAAGTTTGCTGTCATTTTACTGTACATGCTTTTTATCTTCTTTTTCTTAGAGAAGTCCCTTTAACATTTCCTATAATAAGGGCTTGGTGATGATGAACTCCTTTAACTTGACCTTATCTGAGAAGCACTTTATCTTCCCTTCCATTCTAAATGACAGCTTTGCTGGCTAGAGTAATCTTGGATGTAGGTCCTTGCCTTTCCTGACTTGGAATACTTCTTTCCAGCCTTTCTTGCCTATAAGGTCTCTTTTGAGAAATCAGCTGACAGTCTCATGGGAACTCCTTTGTAGGTAACTGTCTCCTTATCTCTTGCTGCTTCTAGGATTCTCTCCTTCATTTTAATCTTGAGTAATATAATTAATTATGATGTGCCTTGGTGTGTTCCTCCTTGGGTGCAACTTCTTTGGGACTCTCTGAGCTTCCTGGACTTCCTGGAAGTCTATTTCCTTTGCCAGAATGGGGAAGTTCTCCTTTATTATTTGTTCAAATAACTTTTCCACTTGTTGTTCTTCCTCTTCTCCTTCTGGTACCCCTATAATTCGGATGTTGGAATGTTTAAAGATGTCCTGGAGATTTTTAAGCCTCTCCTCATTTTTTTTAAAATTCTTGTTTCTTCATTCTTTTCTGTTTAGTTGTTACTTTCTTTCTTCTGGTCCACTCCATTGATTCGAGTCCCAGTTTCCTTCCCATCACTGTTGGTTCCCTGTACATTTTCCTTTATTTCCCTTATTGTAGCCTTCATTTGTTCATCTAATTTGTGACAAAATTCAGCCAGTTCTGTGAGCATCCTGATCACCAGTGCTTTGAACTGTGCATCTGATAGGTTGGCTACCTCTTCGTCGCTTAGTTGTATTATTTCTGGAGCTTTGATCTGTTCTTTCGTTTGGGCCATTTTTTTGTCTCATTGTACCTATTACATAGGGAGGGGCAGAGCCTTAGGTGTTCACCAGGGCAGGGCAACCCATGTTGTTGGGTTGTGACTCAGTACGTGGTGTAGGGGTCTGAGCGGGAACAATGGCTCTTGCTCCACTCTGCCGGATTTCAGTCACTACCCTCTCTTCCCCAAGCAAACTGGGCCCCTCTGGTGCTGATTCCCCAGTGGGTGGGTTTGTGTATATTCTAGGACCCTGTGGGTCTCTCCAGCGAACTCTCCTGCGAGGCTGGGAGTCTCTCCCAGCACCTCAACCCCCACAGGTGTTTTCAATCAGTGTTTTGAGGTTTTATTTCCCTGTGCTGGAACCCTGGGTTTTGCAGTCTGTCTCGCTCCCCAGTTTCACCTGGTTTATCTGTGCATGAATGTGGGACCTCCTGGTCCACCAGCTGCCTTGTGCACCAAGTCCCTCCATAATCCGATGCCTCACTGGATCTGCCAGCCGCCACTTTGCCTCAACCCCTCTCTACTGGCTGCCTGACTCTGCCCCTCCTACCAGTCTGGATGAATGTTTCTTCTTCAAGTCCTTGGTTGTTGGACTTCCACACAGTTCAATTTTCTGTCAGTACTGGTTGTTTTTTTGTTTCTAAATTTTTGTTGTCCTTATTTTTGGTTGTGCTATGTCTACGTATGCCTCCATCTTGGCTGGAAGTTTCAAATGAATATTTTTTCATGAGATTCATATTTCCTCCTTTGATTGAAACCTATCAGCAGATAGCATTGATGATCAATCAGGTTTGTTTTAAATGTGTTTTGTCTCATGTTGATGCCAGAGCAGGTTTGGCTGCCTGCTCCAGGTCCATCTTGTCCCTCAGTAGGAACTCCCACAGTTGGGCTATAGCCAATTGAACAACTAGGGCTGTCTATCTTTAAGGGTTTCCTTAGGTACCTGTTAAACTTGGAAGGTTTCTGAGGCAGAGTTTGCCATGAAGTGTTGAATTAGTGAAGTTTTAGCAAGACCTCTGAACAATGTCCCACAAATGTCTGGAATAAACAATATAAAAGAAGTTGAAGAACAGTTACAGGAATTTGTTCTGCAAATATTGAGTAAATCAAGAACAATTGGCAAAAGACAATCAGACACAAGAGCCTATATCTTCTTAATCCAGATGGATGTTCAAGCAATTTATATAACAGAAAAAGAGTTCCAATCATTATGAATTAAAAGGAGGTAGTGACTTGGTGGATCATTTGTATTCTTTGGGCAAACATTGACTGAGTCTTTATAGGGGGTTTTAGGCAGCTGGTTACATAGAACATCAACAGCTTGACGATGAGGTACACTAAACAAATTAGAACAAAGATGAATAGAACAATTTGCAGTCTAGACCCTGAGCTCAATTTAGAGCCAGGTAAAAATATGAGAAAATTTAAACCCTAACAAGTTAAGGTACTTGTGGCAAAAGTAGAATGTCCCTCAGGAGATTTTGCAAATTTGAGAAATTTGGTTGTTTCAAAATCTGCCTGGAAAGAGGTGTTTAACCAGGGTCAGCAAGAGGTACTAGCTGTGGCACAAATTGCTCTGAGGACTGTGAACAAATAATCTAAGTCTACTCTGTTGTTGAGGACTGCTCAAGCCAGGGGTCTCTAAAGCACTTTGTTGAAATTTGATGGCTCTAGTGGCTGAGCAGGCTTTTTTTTTTTTAAGTTTTCTGCTTAGGTTTCACATTGTTATATCTAATTTAGCAGTGCCATGGCAGGTCCATAAGCCTACAGTTCTAAGGAAGTGGTTGCTCCCATACTAATCTCAAAATTCTAATCTTGGAATGATCAAGAGTTAGCTACCTCTGAGAAGAGGTCAAAGTTATGAGACTGAAGGAAATCAGGACCTAAAAAGGCACAGTATTCCATGCTTTCTATTGATGACATTTGAAATTATACAACTGTACTTATTTGCTGTTCACATAAAATAGTGTTAGAATTAAAAAGTACCACTTATATCCTCAGAAGCACTAGAATTATACTCAGAGTTAGAAAGAGACATAATAATCTGTTTACCATGCAACTAGATGTTTGTGAAATTGTAATGGTTAGTAGAACAAAATCCTATGAATATAGTACTAATGTGTAGCAAATTACATCAATTAAGTAAACAGTTCAAATTCATAAGGGTAAAGACCTAATA
Organism: Anoura caudifer; assembly: GCA_004027475.1. Classification (NCBI taxonomy): domain Eukaryota; kingdom Metazoa; phylum Chordata; class Mammalia; order Chiroptera; family Phyllostomidae; genus Anoura; species Anoura caudifer. Next base: position 20,550 of record PVKU01011696.1, on the reverse strand, counting down.
TCCCTGAATTTCTAAGCAGCATTAACATGGTTTTACCTAAATATTACTCCATTAGAAGAAAGATTTTAAATGTTCCTCCCTTTCCAACACATAACCATACTTTCGCAGAGGAAAAGAAAACAAATGTCTTTTCCATTCCTGCCCATTTTCATGAATCTGATATGGTGGGGTTTTTTATTTATTAATTTTAGAGAGAAAGGAGGGGAGAGAGAAAAAAACATTGCTTTGTTGTTCCACTTATGCATTCTTTGGTTGATCCTTGTATGTACCCTGACCAGAGATTGTACCTGCAACTTTGGCATACGGGACAATGCTCCAACCAACTGAACTACCAGGCCAGGGCCCTATTATAATGTTATTACAGTGTTCAGGCTAAGGTAGGTGCTTTATAAGATCCAATGAACTGAATCTTTAGGCTCCAGAACAATGATGGTATTGTACAATAAGCCTGTTTACCAGAAATTTGTGTCTTTGGTTGAAATATATTTCTGAATCAATGATTGAGAAGGCAAGACCAGCTGCCAATAAAGTCAGATTGTTCTGTAATTGTCAGATAACAGTATGACCTTCTCTATTGAATTAAAAATTTTAGTGGATAGGACCAGGTCTCATTTTTTCCCTATATCCTCTATAGCACCCACTAAACCATTAGACAAAGATATATGCTAAATGAAATAATTAATGATGAGGGCCGGTGCTGAATCAAGGGTGAATGTGGTCATTGTGAATCTTTACTTCACCCATCACTCAAAGGCAGTCACCAGAGGAAACCTCTGATGTTGTCACTGAAGAACTGATGGTTGCCCCCTACCCCTGTCTAAACAAAGAACAAACCACTTGGATCTTTTTCTTTCTTTTTCTGAGTCACTAAGAGATTATGCATGTGCCTGAGTACCATAGGTCTATTATGTGAAGAAAAGGGTTTTTCTACCTCAAAGAAAGCACCAATCCATCCCATAGCACACTTTAATGCCAATAATACAATTTATAGAATCATTAACTTTTAAAATTATGTTAAATGTTATTCATACGAACAGAGTTTTTTTTTTTAATGGCAAGCTTATTCTTGTTGATATCACTTTAAATACATTAAAATTTTAAGACATTGACATGAGATAGAATACAAGGAACTCACAAAGGGAGGTAATCTTCAAAATTCTGAACTTCTACTCAATACAGTTAGCCCTGAGAGAGAAGTAAGAAAAGTTATAGGCTTAAGCTGACAATTTACTGTTAAGATATTACTCCTACTTGCAAGAAATTTTTTTAGTTTTAAAATTGTTTTAAACTTTGTTTTTCTTTTGTTTTCATTTTAAGATGTTAGAAAAAGAACAATACACGTTTGGAAATATTTTTTAAAAGATTTTACTTATTTATTTTTAGGGAGGAGGGAAGGAAGGGAGAAAGAGATGGAGAGAAACATCAATGTGGGGTTGCCTCTTGCATGCCCCCAGCTGGGGACCTGGCCTGTGCCCTGACTGGGAATTGAACCAGCGACTCTTTGGTTTGCAGGCCAGCATTTAATCCACTGAGCCACACCAGCCAGGGCCACATTTGGGTCACATAAAAAAGAATAAAATCTTACCATTTGTGACAACATGGATGGACCTAGAGGGCAATATACTAAGTGAAATAAGTCAGAAAAAGAAAGACAAATACCATATAATTTCACTTATACATGGAATCTAAAAAAACAAAACAAACAAAATGAAACAGAAACAAACTCATAGATACAGAGAACAAACAGATGGATGCCAGGTGAGATGGGGATTCAGGGGCTGGGTGAAAAAGGTGAAGGGATTAAGAAGTACAAATTGGCAGTTATAGAATAGTCATGGGGATGTAAAAACTACAGCATAGGAAATATCATTAATAGTATTGTAATAACTGTATGATATCAGGTAGGTACTAGACTTACTGTGGGGAACACTTTGTGGGTTTGTGTGGATGGCTAACTGCTATTCTGTACACCTGAAACTAATATAATTAATATTCAATGTCAACTGTAACTGCATTTTTTTTAATTTTTAAAGAAAAAAGATTGTATAGAACAGCTTTTCTTAGCTATCAATTTTTACTTTACCATGTTTCTTTAAATCACTTCAATTGAGTTACAGGTCCTTTCCCCTTGAATATACGATCAGATATTATTATAGAGGTTAACATCCTTCTAGCGTAAAAAGCAAGATAAAATAAATGATTCACATTTAAAATAATGTACTTTTCACAAAAACTAGCAGCACTTCATTTTACCAGGACATACAAATTTGGCTTTTTTGACTGGTCAGAAACAAAGGAAAATGCATATAGATCCAAAACAGCTCCTTGTACAAGGAAAATGTGAAGATAAATTTTACAAAACTCAGCAGGTCTCTATAATAAAGCAGATTTGTACATTCCCTTCTCTAGTCTCATAGGTTTTCCAGTAATTATTTCATAAGGAGACAATCAATGCTTACCAAAGGGAGTAGATCTTGGGTTAAGCAATACCAAGGGAAGGGCTTTAGGCCAAGGAAGGTTAACAGATTCAACAAGTTTTGCCAATTGAGCTTTGACCATTTCATTGGTTAGCTCTACAAAGCCAGAGAACTGGAGATCAGTGCAATGGAAATGCTGCAATACTGGTCAAATTTTGCATACTTGGTGTAGAATTTGTCATGTAAGATAGGTTCACTGATCACTGCAAAGCTCTGTGGGGATTCCACCAGCAAGAAAAATCTTTTCTAGACGTGTTATAGTGACTGCTAGAAAGCATCATTTATATATATATATATATCTTTCAGAAGGGGGCAATTGGATAAACTCCATTTTCCAAACCTCAAAATTCTAGCATGTCAAATAGGCCTAATTAGTTTATCCCTCCTTTTTTTGTAATGAGAAATTCCCTTACTTTAGTTATCTATTTTCTCATGGTAACAAAGACTTCACAAATACCAAAATAAATTGTTGGTATCAGGGGGACCGCTTTGTAAATTATATAATTGTCCAACCATTGTGCTGTATACCTAAAACTAATACAAAATAATACTGAATATCAACTATAATTAAAAAGCTAAATAAAAAAGTTAAATGACCCCTGGTTGGTGTAGCTCAGTGGATTGAGTGTGGGCTGCAAACCAAAGGGTCACTGGTTCAATTCCCAGTCAGGGCATATGCTTGGGCTGCAGGCCAGGTCCCCAGTGGGGACCATGTAAGAGGCAACCACACATTGATGTTTCACTCCCTCTCTTCCTCCCTTTCCCGCTCTAGAAAAATAAATAAATAAAATCTTTTTAAAAAAGATTTTTAAAAAGAGTTAAATGATTGGAAGCAAAATTTATTAAGATAAATTATTAAGATGAATATTAAGAAGATATGGTTTAACCAAGTAATCAAAGATATGATGATGCAAAGCACAGGAAATAATTTTAATAAAACATAAGACTTTAATTTCTCTTTAAAATTTTTATTAAGAGCATAGGAATAATATAGGAAAATTTATCCTTTTAACATAGAAAACCAAATTTTAATTTTATATTATGTACTCTTTATATTAAAAGAAAATTAACTTAAACAAACTCTTTCTAATCTTAGTTTGACAATACATAAGTTTTCTTTTCCAAGATTCCTTTTCCCTAAAATTCTACAACCTTTACATCCCTTTCACATTTCATCTTATCTTTTTCCTTTCTTATTCTGGAATGATCATTTTGCTTTAGGACAAATCTACTTTCTTCCCCTCCAACAAATGTGAATTCAACAAATGTGTATTTCTATTTTCCATACCTTCTTTTACCAAGGACACATGCATTTCACTTTCTATTACAACCACTCTCAATCACATAAAATAAAGGCAGTCTAGTAAGGGGACTTGGCCATGCTGTCTATAGTGAGAGAGGGGCTACTTTGGCATCTCTAAGAACCTTGCCGTGAGGGTGGGCAGAGAGAGAGCTGGGCTGGTCTGCCATGGGGTAGTGAGGAAACAACAAGCAGCTGTGCCAGTCTGTAATGAAGAGGGCACTCACGTGAGTCAGAATTCAGCCCTGCTGCCTGTAGTGAGGGCGGAGCTATGTCTGCTCCTCTGGGCAGGTAGCCGTGAGGAAGAAGAAATGATGAATTTGGCCATGAGAAAGAAAACCACAAGCAGCTATGCAGTTTGTAGTGAATCAGTCCACTATGAGGGTCAGTGTATAAGGTAGAAGCTATGCTGGCCAGGAGTTAGGACTCAGGCAGGTGGTCTGTAGGGAGGGAGGAGCTGTCTCTGCTCCTCCTGAGCAGGCAGCCAAGAGGAGATACAGCCATGCAGGCTATAGTATAGGAAGCAGGCATGCAGTCTGTAGTTAGGAAGGAGCTGGAGTAAGGAAAAGGAGACCCACTGGGAAACTTGCCTGGAGAACACAGTGGCAAAGCTGGTGGAGCTGGGAATTGTGGGAACCTGCCTAATCAAGCATGGATTCATGGGGGAATGCCTAGAATGCTGAGCTGTAAATGGCAAATACTGAGACTGTACACTTTTGCTTCTCTGAAGGACATATGGAAAGGCCATTCTCCCAGGATGTGTGCCTTCCCAGACTTCACCATGATCCAGTGCAATACAGCACATGTTCTCCTGGACCTTTACATGGAGACTGAGGACAACGTACCTCAGATCCTGAAGGAGACAGCTCCTGTGAGAGGATGGCCACCTTGAAACCCAAAGTGTACTTTCCAGAGAGGGCGGAGATCTGATTGCGCAGCCAGCTTAAGAACAGATAAGGATATGGGAAACTATTGGGCTTGGTTTTGGCTTATAGCCTTTTAGGGAGTAAGGGAAGTGCTGGGATTCATGGGAGAACAAGGTTCTGAGCAGGAGGGCTCCCAGCCCATCCCCCCAGGTTGGAATCCTGTAAATAAAAACCTGTTTCCCTCAATACTAATTGTTGAGTCATGCATCAAGGTGCCATGTGCATGAACCCTGGTTTCTCAGTTGCAGCTACACCATCTGCATTCCCACCAACAGTGCACTAGGGTTCCCTTTTCTCCATCTTCTCCAGCACTTGTTTGTTGATTTATCAATGATGGCCATTCTGATAGGTGTAAGGTGATATCAATGATTTTCAGTATCCTGGTGTTTCAGCATCCATGTATATTACTATATTTAAATATGATGAAAGGTTTACAGGGAAATATTTGAGGTTATTTTCTCACCTTCTCCTAACAAATGAAGGGTAGGAAAGACCCTTTCAGCAGCTGGAAATATTTGCACAAAAATTAGGTCACAACTCCAGATCCCAATTATATATGTAATTTTTTATTTCATTCTTTTTTAAATTTTAATTGTTGTTCAAGTACAGTTTTCTGCCTTTTACCCTCATCCCAGCCCACCCCCCAGCCCACCCCACCTCTCTCCCATCCTAATTATATTTTTAAATTGCTTTTAAAAACCAAATAATGTTATTTCATGATTAGTGTTTAATGATTAAACTTCTATCTTGTCTATTGCACCAAGTTGATTATTTTAAGATAATACTCATTTTTCCTACAGTAATTTGCTAAAAATTTACAGTAGAAATATAATATATAATTAGGGTTGATATTTTATTTGATATTTGATAGTACCATATAATCACAAACTTCTGTATTGGAGATGTACTTATGTAGTCTTATTTTTAAAATCCATTTTATTTCCTAACAGCTTGTAAAATACTAGTTGTATTAGTCATAGTTCATCCCCTCTCTCTCTCAAAATGTATGTGTATTTTAAAAACAATATAAGGATTATTATGAAGGATTGCCTTGTACAGTCACAGGGACTGGCTAAACAGTCCACAGAAGGGCAGGGAATCAGGATGGGAGGGTCAGAAGCAGGCTGGAACCCCACAGGCACTGGTGGAAGCTTGTTCACAGGGGAGAAGCAGGAGCTTGGTCACAGGCACAGGTGGAAGGTTGTTCACAGGCCCTCAGGAAGGATGATCCAGAGGGATGAGTGCTGCCATGCTTCAATATTCTGACTCTCATGAGAGAATATTGCTTGTAGCCCACCCTAACTGGAATCACATTAGAAAGGGAATTCTGGGGCCTGTAGCCTAGCCAAGTTACCACATCACACACCCAGCACATTAGTGTGAATGCTAGTTTCATAGATAATACCATGATATTATATGGTGGACAGTCAGTAAGTATGTGTCAAATGAATGAATACAGCATACATGCACATTTCTGTAGTATGTAGATGTGTTATATTTTGAGTATGTGTGGCAGAGGAAGACAAAAATATTTGGATAGGGCCAAAACAGCCATCAGGGACCACTTTAATGACTTCTAACCACTCATAAAATTTATTCAGAAAAACATGTAAAAAATTAACATTGTGAAGAATGGAAGAGAGTACATGGATACCTCCTGTAGTAGGTTGAATGGTAGTCCCCCCAAAAATATGTACTAACTCCCAGAACATGTGAATATAACTTTATTTGGAAAAAGGGTCTTTGCAGATGTAATTACATCTTAACTTAATTAAGAATCTCACTATAAGATCATCCTGAATAATCTGGGTGTCCCCAGGATTCTTATACATTTCCTTGTAAGACCAGGCTAGTGTGGCTCAGTAGATTGAGTGCCAGCCTGTGAACCAAACAGTCTCTGGTTCGATTCCCAGTCAGGGCACATGCCTGGGTTGTGGGCCAGGTTCCCAGTAGGGTGTGTGTGAGAGGCAACCACACATTGATGTTTGTCTCCCTCTCTTTCTCCCTCCCTTCCTTTCTCTCTAAAAATAAATAAATATTTTTTAAAAGGTATTCTAAAACAAACAAAAGTTTCCTTAGAGAGGAGGAGGCAATGTGAACACAGTGGCAAAAATTCGAGAATGCTGCCCATGAAGGCAAAAGATGCCGCAGCCACCAGAAGCTGGAAGAGGTGAGTATGGATTCTCCTTCAAGTCTGCAGAAGGAGCACAGCCCTGCTGATACCTTGATTTCAGACTTCTGACCTCCAGAACTGTAAGAATAAATTCACATTATTTGAAGCCACCTAGTTTGGGGTAATTTGTTATGGCAGCCACAGAAAACTAATCCACCTTCTGCCAGGCATTCAAGAACTCATGGCCAATTTGTGCAGAGCTGTGTATGTCCTGTGGGTGTGCACCTTCTACATTCCACCTTGATTGGAAGCCCAGAGTTTTGTCCAACAGCACAGCAAATATTTGCAAGGAGCAGAGCAAATAGGCAAGGAGTGTGTGGGGAGCCTGGCTAGAAGGGCCAGGCCAGGCCAGGCCCAGACAGTTGAAACCCTTCAGATTCACTGGGCCCCTAAACATATTCTGGAAATAATGCTATTGGGGCATCTCCCCATCACTCTCCACCATCTCTTTCCACCCCTCATCATCAGGGGCCACCAGGAATAAGAAGAAAAGGAAAGTCCTCCTGTTTCCTGCAAACTGGTCCTTCTCCAGAGCATGACCCTGGTGAAGGGCCAGCCCTTCTGGGGTAGCCCCGAGGTGCCTGGTGGCAATGAAAGGGCGTGGGGTGCCTGCCACCCACAACTCAGTGAACTATAGCTCAGCTCCCAGCAAAGCATTCAGACTGACTTCCTTGCTCTCTGCACAGTTTTCTGTCCCAGTTGCTTTCTTTACTCTGTCCAGCCTGGCTCTGTGATCTCCAAGGCCTCAGCCCCTAGATGCAGGCCAACTGTACTTTCCTTGAATGACTGGCACGCACGGCAGAGCCAGGCAGGAGTCATCATCAGACAGGAAAAAGGATATTTCCACAGTGTCTGAAATGCTAAGTAATTTTAACATATTAGTTCTAAGTTACAAAAGGAAAAATGGTAACTTCGCAGTGGAGAAAACTGGTAGACACCACCCTAACTCGATGATCAATCAATATTAACATCGCCCATTGCTGATGGAACTGACCTGTGTGCCTCCTGCTGTGATGTACTGAGAAAGGCACAACATCACTTCTGAGGCATTACTGCCTCCCAAATGCAAAACCTGAAACAGCAGACCAACTCAAGTTGAAGGCTATTTTACAAATAACTAGCATGACCCAAGAATGAAAGACAGAGAAAGACTGAGGAAGTATTCCAGATTAAAAGAGACTAAAGTGACATGATATGACAACTAAGAGAGAGAAGAAGGGAGGGAAAGAGAAACATCGATTTGATTCTTGTATATGCCCTGACCAGAGAATCAAACCCACAACCTTGGTGGTATCAGGACAATGCTCAAACCAACTGAGCTACCTATCCAGGGCATAATAGTTTTGAAGGAAAAAAATACTAGCTGTAAAGGACACTTGAAAAAATTTGAATATGCTCTGTATATTATATAATAGTATTATAATTGATATTGAATTGCCTTCATTGGATCATTGTATAAGAAAGTGTCCTTGGCCCTGGCTGGTGTGACTCAGTTGGAGCATTGTCTCGTACACTAACAGGGTGGAGGTTTGATCCCCGGTTGGAGTGCCTATGGGAGGCAACCAATTAATGTTTCTCTCTCACATCATGTTTCTCTTGCTGTCTCTCATTCTCTCCTACTCTCTCTCTCTAAAATCAATAAACATGTTTTTAAAACAAAACAAAACAAAACAAAGTGTCCTTGTTTTTAGGAGATATCAGTGAAATATTTAGGGGTAAAGGAACAGAAGATACAATGTCTGTAATTTATTCCCAAATGGTTCAATAATAATACTGATAATTACATCTATCTATATATCTATCTATAGAGAGATTAAGCAAATGTTAATAGTTGTTGAATCAATAGTTGGACACTTGGTGAAAGATATATATATATATATATCAGAGTTAATTGTATTATACTCACTAATTTTTTCTGTTTAAAAAATTTCAAAATAAAGTTTAAAAATCTCATGAGGCTTTTTTATGAATTACAGAGATATAGAACAAAATGTGCCATCATTCAAATTGATCCATCTGAACAAACATTCAAAAGCTTCTTACAGGCCCAGAATAGTGTTGGGTCCTGCAAGGAAAATGCCCTTCCCCACCTAAGCAGCTTCCTTTCTCCTGGGGGTGAGGGAGAAGAAAGAGGTGAATACACAAAGAACAAGAATGCAAGGTGAAATGGGAGAAGTGCCTTAAGAACTTAAGAAAGGTGTAAATTGGAGCACAGGGCATAAAAGTCACAGACATGAGACCCTTCTGAGTAGAGTTGGCATTTGCAGTGTGATGTGAAAGTTGGCAGAGCTGGGTTGAGTTCAATGCAGGTGGAAAGCTAAAGGAACAAAAATGGAAACCTGGGTGTGAAAATAGAGTACAGAGCATATTCCCCCATAGCTCATGGTTGAGGGAAGGGGAGAAGTGGATGATAAGGCTTAAGGTAATTTTCATAACAGTGGCAAGTGGATAGCCCTGTCTATCCTGAATGAAAGCTGTACTACTGCCCCAGACAAAAGGTGCAAAAGGCTAGTACCTGACTTTAAGGGTGTATCCTGACAAATGATGTAGCCAGGGGAGGAAGAGGCCCCTGGATCACCGAGTCATTCTTGCCTTGACTGGGTATGGCAACCCAGAGAAGGTAGAAAGATACAGAGAAACTCGCAAATGTAGCTCATTGTGGGAGGAGTCAGAGATGAGGTCATGCAGGAGGCTGCAGGTCAGGATTTAAACTAAGAGGGGCAGTGGTGATGGGATTTGGCCATGCGGTTTGGAAGGGAGTAGAAGAGCCATGAGGGAGGAATGATATGGCAGCCTTGTGAGACTGGGAAGTAAGCAAGCAACTATGTAGTCTGTAGTCAGGATATGGCCACTCAGCCTGGCGTAGTAAGGGAGACATGTTGCTGCACTGATTGTGCCCTCTCCAGCTGACTCTGAAGACTCTCCCTTGCAAGACGCTGACCTCTGCCTTGCTAACCCAGATGCTGTTTAGACTCTAAGGACTTAGGACTTTCCTGAACTCCACCATGATCCAGTGCACCATGGCACATGCTTTCCTGGACTATTATGTGGAGGCTGATGACAACGTACCCCAGATCCTGAAGGAGAGAGCTGCTGTGAGACCATTTGTGCAGCCAGCTTAAATTCGGATAAGGAGATGGGGAACTTTTGGCGCTTTTGGCTTACAGCCTGGTGGGAAGCAAGGGAAATGCTGGATCTTGTGGGAGAAAGGGGCTCTGAGCTGAAATGCTCCCCGCCCCCCCAAAATTTGGACTATTGTAAATAAAGACCTGTTCCTTCCAGCATTAATTGTTGAGTCATTCACCAAGGTACCACATGGATGAACCCCTGTTTGCTTGGTTATAGTCACACTGTATGGTGAGCAAGTCTTCATTGCCTGAGTGCTTTTGTTAAGTACTGTATTTTTCAGATTATATGACACACTTACCCCCTGCATGCCAAATTTAGGAGGAATAATGGTTGTTAATGCTGCTGTTGAGTTCTGTTTACATTTACATTGGTGAAATATTATGTTATTTATGATATTAAATATTTTACCACATTTTTTGCTTCAAAAATTTTTTTTCCTATTTTCCTCCTCTAAAACCTAGGTGCGTCTTATGGTCCAAAAAATACGGTATATGTAGGAAAGGCAACACCTGCTTCTACCCTTACATCACTGGCTTGGCCTGAGAAACTAACAAACAACAGATTTACAGAGAAAAGGTTAATGGCCCAGGAGCACAGGAAGGAACCAACAAAGGAAATATCTGGCTCTTTAAGTGGTTAGTTAAAGGTTTATATTCCTAACTTAATAGGGGAAAGGGAGGAGAAGATTTTTGGGCTGGTAGGGACTGTAAAGTGTGGTAAATGAAATATATATGGGAAACCGTAGGGTTTCCCATATATAACTGTAAAGCTGGACATGGCTCTCCCACCATCCCTGATGAGGGCTGGCCAGAGGGACCCTGGCCCGAAAGAATGTGTATTGTCTTGAGGAAATGGATTGTAACTCCCTTCCTACCTCCCCTGTGGATCCAGGTTTCTTGCCTGATGACTGCTTCTTGACCTTTTCTTTTTGCACATACACACTGACCTAATATAGCTTAAGGCCACATGAAAGCTTGTGCAGCTTGGACCCATGCTGCCTTTGTCTGGGACCCCTCATAATGGGTCTCGGGGTCTCGGACTGGGGAGAAGCGTGTTCCTGCTTTGCAAACCTGCCACCTCCAGTGCTCCCTGTAATGTGAGTAATAAGGGCTATATCTGCTCCACCAGGTCCTCCTTATGGTCTTTTGGGGGCTTACCTGAATGAGCAGGTGAGATCCCCAGGTTTGACCTCCTGCATTACAGAAACTAAGAGAAGATGAGGGTTATTTAGCAAGGTTTTTCAACATAAGAAATGTCTAAACCTGTGGAGAATTTTTATGAGTTTATTCAAGCCAAGCTGAGGACAGTTTCCAGGAAAGAAAGTCTTAACAGATTGAGAAAATGCTCCAGAAAAATGGCTGTTTTACCACTTATTTTGTACATTAGAATCAAAGGAGAAGACATTAGGGGGTTACATGAAATCCATTGGTGATAGATTAGGGAAGTGGGAGAAAGCAAAGTGGGGAATCTCTGGGACCAGATTAAAAAGTAAACCAAATGTACATATACTTCTTGTACATTGCTGGTTATAGGATAGTTAACAATGAACATTTACAGCACAGAGAGGTGGTACATGTGAGAACAAGATAACAATGAGGTGTTCATGGTCTCCTCTTCCAGTGGGAGACTGCCCTGAGGGATCTGGAAAAAAGGGATTACTCTGACATTTTCAAGGCATGTTATCATAGATTCAAAAGCATAATAAACAGGCTCAGTGAAGGGAAACATTGACCTTTGTCAAGGAAGATTCTGGCCTAGGACATAACTACCCATCATGACTAGCTTTTCGTTAGGAAGTTTTCATTTCAGACCATACTACGTGGGTACTCCTGGTCTCTGAGTTTGTAAGACCCACTATGCAGGCCTCCCCTGAGCTTGTCAGGGTTAGTGTGAGGCCCCTTTGTTCGTCCACAGTTTGTTACTCAGCTTCAAGTGGTGATAGCTGATAAGAATTATCTCCAAATTGTTCTCCTCTTCCTGGTGTGTGTGTGGGGGGGGGGGGCTTTGTGCCACCTGCCATTGAGTTGGCTCCTGGTGACTCTATGAATGATGTCCGCAGTGTCCTGTCCTCAACAACCCTGCTCAGCTCCTGTACATCAATGTCTATGGCTTCTTTTGTGGAGTCAATCCACCTCGTATTTGGTCTTCCTCTTTTCTTTTTGCCTTCTATTTTTCTCAGCATTATTATCTTTTCCCAAGAACCCTGCCTTCTTATGATGCGCCTCAAGTAAGATAATATCAATTTTGTCATTTTTGCCTACAGTGATGTTGCAGGCTTAATTTGCTCTAGGACCTACTTGTTAGTCTTTCAGCTGCTCCAAGGTATCTGTAATGCTCTCTTCCAACACTGTATTTCAAATGAATCATTTTCTTATCAGCTTATTACCAAACAGGGTATCTGGCCCTGAGTGGGTCTACCTAGGTCCAGCTGATAGTATGTGGGTTCTTGACTTCATAGGAAAGATTTCACAACACGAGTCCAGGTGACTATGGGATTACATTTATTAAAGCTGGGGACAGTGAAACAAGTAAGGGCTTAGCACAAAAGAAGCAACAGGACTGCCCAGGCTGGGCTGCCTTAGCTCACTGGGAAGTCAGAGAAAAGAAGACCTTAGGATATGTTCAGTGGATTAGCCTGGCATGAGCTGCCGCTGCCTATTGCTCCCCTGACTGCAAATCTTGGGGTCCCTTAGGGTTTAGGATATGCACCTGTGGGGAAAGAAGTAGATGAAGAACAGAAAGGGAATGGTGTGGGCTATTGCCCAGAGGGAAAGCATGCAGGGGTCCTTTGTCTTGTCTTGAGGCTTTTATCTCTCTCTTGCAGGCAGGAACCTTAGGGGTGGTCTCAGGGGAGGGTTTCAGTAGAATATTCATTCTCTAGGTCTGCTCTTTCAGGGTCATGGTCTCCACTTATCCATCAGTGCCCAGGCTGGGGGTTGTGAGTAATTGTGCTTGGTCCTGGCATAGCCCACTTGGTTTTGCCACTTTTCTGGGCCTGGAGCCGAAATACAACTGAGGCCTAGAAATTATCTCTAGGAAGGTGACCCTATGTATCTGCCTGTAAATTGCTTGGCCACTTTGTTCAGCTATCTGTCAGTTTCCCTATTCTACCTGCCAAGGAATTTTCCTAGCTTCTTACTATCCTGCCTCAAGCTCTCTTCACTGTCCAATTTTTGCATCTGTACATAGTAACTGGGAAAATGAGGGTGCAGGTTATCTTAGCCTTGGTATCTGATGATACATCTTTGCTCTTGGTGGTCTTTTCCAATTCTTCTGAATCTTAGCCTTCTCTTGATTTCTTGGCTGCAGTCTCCTTTTGAATTGACTGAACCAAGGTAAGCAAAATCTTTAACAATTTCATTTACTTCATTGTCTATATTAAAGTTGTGTGTGTCTTTTGTAGTCATGATTTTTGTCTTGGTATTCAGATGTAGTCCTGTTTTGGCACTTTCTTCCTCCACTTTCATCAGAAGTTGCTTCAAATCATAGCTCCTTTTTGCCAGTAAGAAGAACATATATGCATGGCACAGTGTAGTGATGTCCCAAGGGAAGGCGGAGGTGAGGGCTGGGTGGAGGCTGGCAAACAGGGCAAAATGGGGACATCTGTAATAGTGCCTATAATGAAAATAAAGTTAAAAATGGTGTATGTTAGAAATGCACGAGGAATAGAGGTGAGAGGAACTGGATGATCTGATCCAAGTGCCTTTATTTGATGCAATTATAGGCAGGCCAAGTTGGGATCAACTGCAGCCCCCAGTGGCGGAGGTAGGGGTGGGGAGGCAGGAATGGAGTTTTTGAAAGGAAAAGTGTGGGGTTTATAAGGAGATTAGGGGAGGGGTTAGTCTCTTGTTCTTCCAGGCTGGTGCCCCAGAGTTCCAGGATGTGAGCAGGGACAATGGGTTAGGAAAAGGGCAGGCTGTTCCCAGGTACAGGAGGGTCAGTCTGACCACCAGTCACTGGCAGAAACCAGGTGTCTATTGTGCGCAGTTGGGGAGAGTTTAGATTAAGCTGAGGGCTGTTAAGTAAGTTGAGATAACTGAATCACAGGCAGTCCAGAAGGTTGGAAACTGGCCTGACTGGGTCATGAGCAGCCTGGTGGGCTGGGAAACTGGCCTGACCCTTTCAGTGTCATCTGCATATCTAAGTTATTGATATTTCTTTCACCAGTTTTCACTCCTCCCTCTGAGTCTAGTTCTTTACAAATGGAAACTTTTACCAAGGAGAAATTTATGCCTTGCATCAGGCAGAAGAAGGACAAAGACCTCCTCCTGTGTTTTTTGTTTCTTAATTGCCTTCAGCTCAAAAGAATCCTTATGCCACAGCAGCATATTTTGAGGTGGGGAATTCCAATCCCCTTCAGCTGTAATTGAATGCCAGGCTCTATATTATAATATAAAACCTATCAGTGCAGCAGGGAGTGACTTGTTCACTGCTCTGTCCTTTGTGCCTAGTTCAGGATGTTGGCAAATCTCATGTGCCGGAGTCACTCAGATTCTGCCAGGAATAGCATATCCTTCATAGAAGCTACTTGCCCTGGGAAAGGGACCTGAAAGGGTGACTAGAATTTGGTAGCCTCTGCAGTCTCTTGAATCAGGGAGGGAAATCAAGCCACTGGAGAAAATTGCCCTTTTGAATCAGGTTGCAGGGGCCTTGGATAAGCTCTGTCCAAGAAGTGCGGGACAGGACAGATCACTAGGCTTGGCAGCTGTTCCGGGTCTGCACTGGTATCACTAGTCAGCATCTGTGGGCAGAGAAGGGCTCCCTGGAGTACTTCCTTCCCCAGTCCTTCCCCTCCATGGAGCTTGTCCCCCATATAGGCCAGACATTTGCCCAAGAAGGGAGGCAGACACCTGCAGCAACTCCAGCCCATACTCAACAGCACCCAGCATCTCTGGTGTATCCCAAGGCTCCCACTGTGGATCTTTGACTCAGTGGTTCTCAAACACTGCAGGGGAGCAGAATTTACAACAAACACAGAAAAGTGCACGTGTGTGAACAGTGTGATGAATTTTCACAAAGTGAACAAACTGGGTAGTTCCCAGGTCAGGAAACAGGATTTCACCAACTAGCCTCTCTGAAGTCCCTCTCATGCCACCTCCCAGTCACTGCTCCCTACTTGTCCCACGGAGTTTCTGCTTTATAAAACTGATGAAAAGCCTGGTGTCTATTTTACAAAGCTGCACAGGTGGTTTATATGCATAGCTAGATTTGGAAACCACTCCTGGAAGTCATATAATCTCTTTTGTCATAAGTGGATCTAGAAGATGCTTTGCTCCCAGGCTTCCGGTCAGCACCAGTAGCTGTCTGGCTGTGCTTACCCACTGAGCGAGAGGACATTTCCTGTATCTGGGGTCTGCAGAGCATGTGAGTGCAGCTCCTAGGCTCAGGAAGCCCAACTGGTTGGTCACAGCCTGGGCATGTGGCCCTCCCTCCCTGGCAGGAGTTGGATGAAGAGGTATTTTTGGAAGGTGCAGGAATTCCGTAGCCATTTGGAAAATGCCTGCTCAGAGACTCAGCTGGATTCTCATTTTAAAATGATGATGTGGCTGAGGGGCCTGACCTAGTCAGTTTTCCTGGATCAGGGGTGGGGAAAGTAAGGAGGCATGCTCCTTTCCCCTGCTTTTCTTAAAATTATATCACCATTTTCTTTTTGTCTCAAATCCCTCTATCCCACAGGCTTCAAGAGAATTGTGAGATATTTCCTGCAGCTCATTGGCTCTTTGATGCTGTTTTCAGGTAAGTGTTTAACTTGCCCCAAGTCAGCCAGGGCTTTTGGGTCACTTTAAGTAAAGCAAAAATTTAGTTTCAGTTCCCCAGTGCGTATCTTTTGGCCCTGCAGCCCTCACCTGGAGTCTGCCTCCCTGCTCTTCCAGGCAGGACCCTACGTGCCCTGTTATTCTTTTCTCTGTGTCCCTCTCCGCTTTGCTCTGGTGGCCTTCATGGATAGCCACAGCTTTTGCTAATCATCTCTCCATTCATTCACCCATCCATTCATTTAATTAGTGCCAGGCCCTGTGCAGGGGAAAGGATGGAGGCACGGGTAGATAAACCATCTTCTGTCATTATTTCTGCCCTTACCCTTAAGAACTTCCTTTGTCCTACTTTTCCACCACCTCTCGCAGCCATGCCTGTGCTCTCTGAAAGATCGCTGCTCCTGTACTTGCATTTCAAAGGTAGCCTGTCTTCTCCTTTTTTCTGTGTCCAAACCCCTTGCTTCTAACCCTCATTTCTAGCTCCCTTGGGAAGCTCGAGGATAAAAAAGTAGGACCTGGCATGATTCTCCTTCCCAATTTTCTGTGTCTGAGGGCTTCCCTGTCCCTTCCACCTCCACACCATCCTTATCCTCTCTCCATGCCAGATCTGGGAATGGAAATGCCATGAAGGGAGATCTGCTGCACTTCCGTCCTTCCAAAAACCAAAGCACAGCCAACAACCCCTCAAAATAAAATTGTGGGAGAGCTGTGCTTCCTCTTTAGTTTTCCTCAAAGCCTGAACGTTGCACAGAGTGTGTTGCGTGCAAGTGTGTCTCAAGTGTGTTGCACAGAGACACACTTTCCTTCAGGATGTGAGATCACTGTAGTAAGGGGTCTTCGCTTACCCTTGGCCAGGCCTTCTTCCTGGGAGATGAATCTCCAAGGCAGAAGCTGACCAGAGGCTGGCCTAGAGAGCAGCAGCTTTCCGGCCCTCAGTAGGGTGTCAGTACTTACTTGTCCACTTCCTCTCTTTTCTTGAGGCTTTTGGGGCTGCTGGGCTGTTTGGAAGAAACAAGCTCTGAGCCCTTAGAATTGCCCATTGGTCAGGGGGCAAAGCTGCCTTTGCCCTCAGGTGAGGTTATTCAAATCTGACCTCTACCAGCTGGAAAAGGTAAGTCTTGGGAGGGATAAGAAATACAGAGTGTTCAGAATATGTGTGCTCAATATGAGGCATTAAACTACACAGAGAAGTACAAATGTCATGTGAACCACATGTTCACAGAGGCTTAAACAGTCAGTTCTCCAGGAGAAAGTTCTTCTATTAAAAAAAATTAAATATCTATTCACTTTGAATAGGTAATCCAAATAAATGCATTGCACAAAATTTCAGGGGATACAGTGAAAAATAACTCTCTTTCCCACTCTTTCGCTCAAGTCCCTCAGTTTTCCTCCCAGACAGAACCACTGTTGCCTGTTTACTGTGTATCCTTCTGGAGATCATCTCTGAAAATCAAGCACAGGTGTGCATGCATGTGTGCACTCAAAAATACAGTGGGCATATTATATACACTGTGTTTAACTTTTTTATTTTCACTTAGAGTATATTTTGGAGTCTTTTTTCTTATTTGTTCTGTGAGGGAGGGGAAATTTTTCCTCTGAGTTCTTTTGGCTGGTCTAGTAATCCAATTGACATGAGATAGATTAACAGGAAAAAACCAACCAAAATTGATTTTATAGGAGGATTACTTAAGAACATGGGGCCCGAGGACAAATTGGGCAGTTGAGGCTTATTTGCCATCTTGAGTTAAGGTGTAGGGGGAGGGTTGTGGTTTGGGAATTCAAATGGGAAGAAGGCAATTCAAGTGTTCAGTAAAGAAATGTTTGCTGGGCGATCTTCAACAATGGCACACAGACAGATCTTTGATCAAAGGTCCCTCCCTGTCTATTACTCACTAGTTCTTATGTGTGTGTGTATATATAATTCTCATCCAAGGAGATGTTTATTGATTTTAGAGAGAGAAGGAGGGGGAGAGAGAGGGAGAGAGAGAGTAATGTTGATGTGAGAGAAAAACATTGATCAGCTGCCTCCAGTACGTGCCCAACCAGGGATCAAACACACCATCTAGGTATGTGCTCTGACCAGGGATAGAACCCACAACCTTCTGGTGTACGGGTCAACACTACAACCAACTGAGTCATCTGGGCAGTGCTACACTAGTTCATATAAAACTATAGTTATCTATGACGATAGCTCTTTTCCTGGGCCTGTCTAACTTCTTTTAGGCATTTGGTGGAAAGGTCAAAGTTTCTTCCTGAGTCTTTGGTTCTTAAAAATAACCAGCTTAAAATAATAAATATCACAGGTGTGCTCTCTGTCCTGGGAGCATGCCTGTGTCTTTCCCCTTTGTCTCTCCTCCCCCCACAGGTCTGCATTTCCTAAACTGTAAGGGACCCCTGGAGACTTGCAACCAGGGGAGCAATGGGCAATGGCAGCTCCTCCTGGGCTAATGCCCCAAACCTGTCCCTAAGGTCCCCTTTTCTCTGACTCTCCAGTGAGCTGACAGCGGCCCTGCTATGGCTCACTTCTTTCCCATAATGTTTCTAGAGAGCCAAAGCAGCCTGCTTAGTGTCTCTCCTATTGCTTCTCCTTTCCTAAGCCCTTTCTTGTTTCATTGTTCCCAGCTTTAATAAATGTACTCAAATAAAAAAAACCAATATCCCATAAAAGGAATATTTTGTTGTAGCAAAATTCTGCTCCTCTCAGTACATATACTATATGGGTTGGAGGTAGATTTAAAAAGCAGAACAAGCTTGTTCCCAAGAGACCCTGGGCTTTGCTTCAGATCAAGCTTCTGAAGATATCTTGCTCAGGGAGACAGACATCCTGCCATGTGATGGGCAGGGAGCCAACCACCCTGCCAGGTTTTACTGAAGGGATTTGAGTACTCTGCTCTTGCCCTTGTCTGGAATTTGTTCTCAGTTTAATACGTGAGGTACAAGTGCTAGCCTCCCCCCACCCCACCTGGGTACTCAGTTCTTTTTTGAGATCTTATAGGTGGGCAACACACTTTCTAAGCAGTGCAGAGGTCATTTCAGAGAGCTGTATTTCTGGTTTGTGGAGAGAGACTGGCAGGGGCCGTGTTTATGTGATTAATGCCCACTGGCACTGGCAGTGGCTTCAGCTTACTCAGGTCATGGTGAGCTCTTTTCTTGAAGGGTCTGGAATGCGGGAGGTGGCATGAGTCATAGCCCTTAATGATAAAAGCTGGTTGATGACTTTGGATCCATCCATAATTACCTCATAAAGTGCTATTTCCTTCCTTCCCTTCCCTTGCTCTCTGACTACTGACCTTGCTCATTCTCTTTTGATGAACTTGTAATACTCAAAACAGCTTGTGTCAAATCATCTTCATTTGATTGAGGTGTTCCAAAGAAAACTATCATGGTGAGTATTTCTTTAAGTTTCCTCAGATCAAACTGCTTACACAATTTTGCCAGTTGAATAAAGAAAAAGACAAAGTTAGATATACTGAACCCTTGTTCTTAGAAAGGCACCATAGGCAGGGGCTTTCAGAAGTTTGTTAGCTCATCTGATCTTAAAAAAAAAAAAACAATAACCCAGCTTTACTGAGATATAATTCACATACCATAAAAATGACCTACTTACATAATTCAGTGTTTTTAGTATATTTATACAATTGTGCAATCACCACTACAATTGGTTTTAGAATATTTTCATTAATCACCCCAAAAGAAACCTATTCCCATTAGCAGTCACTTCCCATTTCCCCCCTTATCTCCTCAGCCTAAGGCATCTCCTAATCTACTTTCTGTCTGTATGGATTTGCCTATTCTGGACATTTCACATAAATGGACTCATACAGTATGCGGTCTTTTGTGACTAGCTTATTTCACTTACTCTAATATTTTCAAGATTCATCCACATTGTAGCATGTATCATAACTTTATTCTTTTTCATGGCTGAATAATATTTCATTGTATGGATATGACATTTTGTTTATCCATTAATTAGTTAATGGACATCTGGTTTGTTTCCACTTTATTGGCTATTATGAATAATGCTGCTATGAACATTTGTACACAAGTTTTTGTGTGGACCGCATTTGATTTTTACAGTAACTTTCTAAGGTTCATATTCTATAGAACTCATTCTGTAGATAACAGAACTTCCAGAATGGTAGACATCAAGTTTGAACACTGCTGTTAGACTCCTAAGTGCATGCTTTCTTTAGTCTATGTTCATAGAGTTGAAAGAATTGCTTTGACAGAACCTGGTGTGGCCACGCCTGTAGGAAGTGTCAACCTTAAAAATAAAAAGGTTATTTAACCAGTAAAATAGGTTTATTTGGGAATAGTGGAGGAATTGCAATCCAGGACATGCAAGCTATGGCAAACCACTGGCAAGAGAACAAAGGAGAAGAACCTTATAAAGAAAAGGAAATTGGGAGGGGATGCTGTGAAGGAAAGTCCATTGGAGGAGAACCAGAGTTCAGGGTGGTGATGGCTACTAATTGGCTGGGTTGTTGCTAGATAAGAAAATCTTCCTCCTGCTGGAGTAGTAAAGTCAATTTCTTCCCTGTGAGAAACATTTCTTCCTCTGGGAGTCTACAAGGTGCAGTGAGTGATTAGTGCTTGAGCATTACCTCTTCAGGGTCTCCCGACTTCATTTTAGATGAGGTTTCCTTATTCATTTTCACAGAAGGAATTATAAACTTGAACAGTTAATTTTCAGTTGTGAAATTTCACCTCCCCTGCACCCCATGTCTCCCTTCCCCCTCTATGCTTTTCTCCTTTCCTAGTTTTCAGTTCTTTTTTTTTTTTTTTTTTTTCC
>PVKU01011695.1:0-41303 GCA_004027475.1 Anoura caudifer | reverse complement strand
AAAAAAAATACATAAATATAAAAAAAATTGTGCTGAAGCCTGAGTGGTTGTTTTAGGCAAACATCTACATTCCTGTCCTATTGTCATGTAGTAAGAGTCATATAGTAAGCTGTCCATCTGCCACAGAGTAATTTTCAATCTTTCATATATTTAATGAAAGGATGTAAATGCCTATAGTCCATAGGTTCTACATAAGAAAAAATTCAGGGTTACTATCAAGTTTAATAAAGAATTATTTTAATTTAAGACCCCTCAGATGTCTTTGGAATATTTTGCAAAGTTCTATTACTTCTGATATGCCAAATCCCAGCCAGATTCCAACAATGTGGCTTGATCCTTGGCTCTTGCTTCGTAGATGGAGGCAGGATCCTATACCCCAGAAGGTAAAAAGACATTTTCCTGTAACTGTTCATGCCATTCTCCCCATTTTTAATCTGCAAGTTGCAGCATAGCAGCTGGTCAAACACCCACTTCAGTGGCCAACATGGCAACTGGAACTGTGGGATCCCTCCTGGGAAGCTGGGCATTATCATCTATTGACACATATTTAAAGCTAAGAACAAATGCAGCCAATCACTTCACCGGTAGATACACCACAATCATTTCTGATGCAGTAATGCACCCACCTAATACCAAAAGACAAAAGAAAAATATTTTGAATTAAAATCAACATCAGTGGAAAAACAGCAGCAAGGATAAAGAGAATGATCTTCCTGCCAAGAACAGATTCAAAGCTAACAGGTTCCAACAGAGCAAGCATTAGCCCTAGCATAAGGTTTCCTGTAACTGGGAATTTGATACTGGTACTACCATGTAACTGTAATTATTGTGAAGCATGGGTTTACTCATAAAAAGAAAAACACAATTAAAAGAGAAAAAAGGAGAATCAACACAAAGAGACTAAAGTAATTCTAGATCTAGGAGCAAATGGATTTACATTTTTGGCATATATAACCATTCAGTACTCTCCATGAATACACCATTGTGACCTGAGAAATAATAACATTATTACTAGTAGTAATGACAACTAACAATCACTGAGCACTTATTTTATGCCAGGCACTGTTAATGCTTTACATATACTATCTCATTTAATCTTTTTAACAACTCTATTTACTAGTATTCCCATTTTCCTGATGAGAACAATGGAGCTCAGAAAATTTATGTAACTTGCTTTAAGGTAACACAGCTTATAGTTACTCAGGCTGAGATTTGAAGCTCGAACTTGCCTGATTCCAAAACCCATGCTCTTAGACATTACATAATTTACTATCCTAATTCACAACTACAGGTTATATAGTTAAAGCCATATGGCTCAGGGGGAATTATAGTACTTTTAAAACTTCTATACTTCCCTGGCTAGTAGCTCAGTTGGTTAATGAATGTATAAATAAGTGGAACAACAAATCGATGTTTCTCTCTCTCTCCCCCTTCCTCTCTCTTTCTAAAATGCAAAACAAATCAACAACAACAACAACAACAACAACAACCGAAACAAAAAAAACTTCTGTGCTTTTTGCAACTACCTGGGCCTTTTGCAGGGTATCTGTTATCAGTAATAGACAAATCTCTAATGGTGATATAGTGCACTGGCAGGTAGTTGCAAATAGGAAGCAATTTGCAGCTGCTGAGTGTGCACCACACAAAGTTAGGGGTTGCAACCCTCCAGTTGGGTGCAAATGTGAAACAGAAAGCAAAACCCATCAATATCTACTGTAGTAATGAATTACAAGGAAAAATATGGCTAAGACTAATTTGCTCCTCTTTAAAATAAAAGTAAGTAAGAATTGAAAGACTTACAGACTTAAAAAATAACTACTTGTTCTCCCTTTGTACTCAAAAGCAGTAAACGCTCACACACATAACATATCCAGATTGTCTTGGACCTTGTTAGCTAACAGGACATTGGGTGTGTTGAGCTGAAATAGCTTTTTCAGCCTCTGTTGGAAGAACTTATGCTAATAATGTGATAGGGAAGTACTGCAATTGATTTTCTAGAGTTTTTTTATTGATTGATTTTAGAGAGAGAGAGAGAAAGGGAGTGAAAGAGAGAGGCAGGCAGAAACATTGATTTGTTGTTCCCCTTATTTGTGCATTCATTGGTTGATTCCTGTATGTGCCCTGACTGGAGATCAAACTCGCAACCTTGGCATATAGGGACGATGCTCTAACCAACTGAGCTACCTGGCTGGGGTTTTCTGGGAATTTTAAAAAAATGAAGATTCTCGGGTAACACCAACTCTTTTATATTGCACCAAATGGAATGAGCTGACTTCATTAGGAGTTGATTATGAGTTGCTAAGGACAGGTTTTGGCCCATGATATACATTTTCATATGCTTTGAACAGCCTGTATACATTCGATGTAAGTCTCTATGCTACCTCTGAATTTTAAAGCTTTTTCCTATTTTAAAATTCAACACCCATATTTCAACATATTTTCATATTTCACTTCCACACATACATGGAGGTTTTTAAAAAAAAATCACTGAATCAGGAAAAGAGGAAAAGAATTACTGGTAATTGGCTTCAGCAGATGTGTAAGTTGCTTTGGTAACCTCTTAAATTGTATATACATTAAAATTTCCAATAAATATAAGAAAGTTTTGACTAACAGTTCAGGCTCTATATGCCGTGTTGGCATGGTGTCAGAAAATCCGGGTTCACATCCTCAAAGTTGCTATTGCTGCTGGGTCCTCTAGTAGCTTACTTGAATCTGAAAGTGATCTAGTGCAGTGCTTCTCACGCTTTGTGGTGCTTAAGAACCACCTGGAGAGCTTGTTAAAGAAGACTACTAGTCCTCATGCCTGAGATTCTGACTCTGTAGGTCTGGGGTGGTATGGGAAAATTTGCGTTTCTGATGAGCACTTAGGTGAGCGAGAAGCTGCCTATTCATGCATTGAGAAGTACTGATTTAAAAGTACCCATGAATTTTAAAGTTCACAAATAATGAACTTTAATCACATTCCTATCTGAATGAAATTTGCATGGCTGTAGAAGGTAAACTCCAGAGAAAGTAGAAACTGGCAAAACATGTATGTCCATTGGCTGGATAGAACCATGATTCTTAGAATACTAGTTAAAAGCTGCAAGTATTTGCTAGAGGTCCTTCATGAAATAATTAAGAAAGGTCCTTTTGCTACTAGGATGATGTATACAGAAAGTAATGAAAGTGTTTGTTGAATTGATAGGTTTAGCCACAAATTAGAGAAATAATTCAGCTCTAAGCAAATATCCTGATTCTATCAGGATAGAATTATGCCTTTCGCGATTGTAATTTGATCTTCCCAGACCAGTGGTCCCTGGACCAGCAGCATCAACATTACCTGGGAATTTGTTAGAACTGACATCCTTGGGCTGCATCCCAGATTTATTGAATGAGAAACTCTGGGGGTGAGACCCAGAAACCTGTGTTTTAACAAGCCCTCCAGGTAAGTCTAGTGCACAGGTGGCAAACACAAGGCCCTTGGGCCAAATCTGGCCCTCAACCTTGTTTTATCTGGCCCAGCACCTTGTTTCTACCAGGCAGCAGTGCCGAGCTCTTGCTTAACTGTTAAAGAGTAGTTACATTTATATGGTCCTAAAATTACATTTGGCCCTTTGAAGGCAGCCGTGAGGCTGATGTGGCCCAATGTAAATGAGTTTGACGCCCCTGGTGTAGTGCATGACGATGTCTAAGAATCACTGTCAGACTAGTGGGTCTCCAGTTTAGCATGCATCAGAATCAGAATTACGTGGCAGTACTTCTTTAAAATACAAGTGCGTGTTCTTTACTTACTGTGGGCTTAATTTTTAAATAGTTTTGGGGGATTCCAATGTAGACACCATTTTGAGGAATAGTGCCCTTAACTAGAGGTTTTCAAACATTTTGACCAGGACCCACATTTTATATCAGAACTCAGTAAATATACATATGTTTATAACTAAAACAAGACTTGCACAAAATAATACTTACTTTTATACATGCAATACATTTAGATATTTTCTGTTCTGTTTCATTTTACAAATGCTGGTGGCAGAACCACTAGATTGATTTCATGATGCACTAATGGGCTGTAACCGCAGCTTGAAAATCTGCTCTGGATCAGTGCTTCTCAAACTTTACAGTGTATTAAAATCACCAGGAAATCTTATAATGCAAATTATAATTCAGTAAGACTGAGTGGGACTTCAGATTCTGCATTTCTAAAAAGTTTCCACATTTTGCTAAATGCTGTTGATGCATAGACATACTACCCTTCTAATGGCAAGGCCTGGACCACAAAGCATGGAAGAAGATAACAGTAAACTCAATGCCCTCCTGTCGTGAACCCACATCACTTTATGCTTCAGAAGAAATTTCAACGAGGGTATTATCCTGCCCAGATGCAGGAGAGAGTGAGTTGTCCTTAACATCATTGACAGCGGTTGTGGGGTTTGAACTCTCAACCTATGTGGGTGTAAGTAAGAAATGATTGTCAACAGATGTCAGAATAGTTCACTCACGAGAAGCAAACAGGCGATTTTTTGTCTTTTATCATCTACCTGGTTTAACACCGGAATTGTAAAAATAGACTAACAAGGAACAGTTAATTCTAAAAAAATGATATGTCTTGTGTCACATTATTAAAATATTTCTTCCTATATAGCTGAGAAATTTTAAAGGAGATGTGATATGTAGGGAGGACAGTCTACTGTGAACGTGAAACTGGCGGACTGATCTCCACACGCGGCACTACCTGGGTGAATTCACGGGCTAGATGCGGTCTTCAGTCTTGAAGTCTCAGAGACCCGATGAATCAGCTACGAAATGGTGCCAAGACTCTCAGAGAGCTGATTGACTGACTGACTAGTTCATAAAGATGAATATGTAAAATAAGAATGCTAGGTTGTTTGTTTTACAATGAAAAGTATGATTGCCAAGAGAATTAACCCTTGTGTCTTTAGGCTTGTGTCCTTTCTCTTCCTTTAGGAATTTTACATAGGAAGGCAAGTTATAATTATGTACAGCTTGCTGCTAAGCATGGGATCAGAGTACAAGGAGTACATGTTTATATAAGCATCGTCTCCAGAACAGAGCGCTTGCGACAGGGCACCTCTTAACTCGACCAGGCTTTAGACAGGCCCTGCCAAGTTCTGTCTCTGAACGCCTGTTTTCTGAACGCCTGCGGCTGACCGATCCGCATTCTGACCGAATCTTTCTTTAACCATATTAATACATTTAGTCAGCATACTAAGTATTCTGTATTTTTTAGATACATATCTCTGCTCTAACGCATAATTATATGTTATTTGTGTGGTCGCTCAGAGAGCAATTTAATGTCCACTGTTTGGAGGGACATCTCATTTTTTCCTTTTTATTAACTACAATAGTTTTAACTATTGGACTATTAGCATCAAGGAAATATCATTGTCTCTCCATTTCAGTCTAAATATTTTTCATTCTTTTTAAAAATTTTATTTTTTATCACATTAATATACTGACAGCTGGTGGAAAGATTGAGCAAAAATGAAAAAAAGAGAAAGAACTTATGAACACAAACAACAATGTGCTGATTGGGGGGTAGGGGGTGTGGGTGGCGGTGGAAGAGGGTTATGGGAGGACAAATGGTGATGGAAAAAACATATTTAAAAAAAGATCAATGATACATTACATAGATTTAAGGACCAATAATGCTACAATGATTGTAACAAAAAAAATGGTGGAACACTGCCTCTCTTTTCCTAACACTGTCCCTGCAACTACCTCCCCAGAGGCAGCCAGTTTTTACTTTTGAAAACAATTTCTACTGCCCCTTAAACTCCATCCATGTTTCTGATTAATATCTTTATGCTGTTATTTCTTGAGTTTTCCATCTTAAACATTTACTACAGAAGATGAGGATTTGGAAATCTTATACCCACATCCACACATTTACTTCTATTTCTAAACTCTTAATTATATCATGATGTTTTAATAAGTCAATAGTTTACATTATGAGGACTGTATAAATATTATTCATTGCTGAGCTCTTTCTTGTGTAATTTCTTGGCTTTCCTGGAGTTAATGACTGCTTCTTACTTCTCCCAGTTAGCTCTTTAAAAAACACATTTATAATGATTTTAGAAGAACTGTAAAGATAGCACAGAGGGTTCTCATATACCCTATATCCAGTTTCTCCTTATTATTAACATCTTACATCACTATAGTACACTTGTTAAAATTAATGAATCAATATTGATACTTATTTTTATTAACTTAAGTTCATACTTTATTCAGATTTTCTTAGTTATTATCTATTCTCTTTTTTATGTTCCAGGATACTGCATCCCATTTTTGCAGTCACATTTCTCTTGGACCTAACTACACCTGACAGTTTTTCAGACTTACTCTGTTTCTTTTCCTTTTTATTGAATTTATTGGGGTGACACTGGTTAACAAAGTTATACAGGTTTCAGGTGCACAATTCTACAAAACATCATCTGTACACTGCACTGTATTTTCACTACCCCAAGTCTAGTCTCTGTTCATCACCATTTATCCCCTCATACCCTCCCCCCAGACTTATTCTATTCTTGATGACCTTGACAGGTTTGAGGAGTACTGGTGAAGTATTTTGTAGAATGCCTCTCATTTGGGATTTGTCTAATATTCTCATGGTTAGACAGGAGTGTATGTTTTTGGGAGAAAGATCATAGTGGTAAACTGCCATTTTCATCCTTCCAGTAGGGTCCTTGTATCTGCTTTTTTTCTCCCTCTTGGAGGCATTTCTTCTACAGCCCTCTGCCCTGCTCCAATTTGGATTTGGTGCTGCATCTTGGCCTGCTGCCATACTAAGGATGATATTCCGGTTTTCTTGAAATACACTTCACCTTCCTTCCATATTGGATTTCTGTTCCCTGGATCAATCTCCTCCTCCTCCTCCTCCTCCCCCTCCTTTTAGTTTTCTTTGCATTTGGCTATCCTCTAATAGGCTCCTAAAAGAGAGTATATAAGAGATATAATTTTTTTAGTTCCTGTAGTCTGAAATGTCATTATTCTGCTACACCTGATAGTTTTGATTATCTTCCTTTATTATTTATTTTGTATTTTTTCCACTTCATTTTTTCTTCAGTTCTCTCATAGTCATATGTTAGATTTTCTGGGTTGGTCTTTTCATTTTATTGTTCTCCTCCTATTGTTCATCTCTGACTTCTGTTACCTTCTAGGAAATTCCTTTAAGTCTATGATTTTATTATAGGTTTAATTTACCAAAGTTATCTATTGCTCTTTAAGTATTTTTTAAAAAGAAGCCGTTCCTGGTTCTTGTGTTAAATACCTTTTTTTTATTTGAGGATACTAATTTTGAAAAATATTTTCTTCAATTCCCTGTACTCTGTTTTCTCCAGCTCCCTTTTTCCTGAGGCTGTCTCTATCCTTCTTGTTGATAGTTTCTTCACTTCTCTGGTGCTTCTTGACTGCCCATTCATATTTGAGTGAGGGACTGAAAGACCTGATTGTGGATTCATTGTGTGTGAATTAGGCTTGTTGCCTGGTGGGCATTCATATAAAGGGAGAGGTTGATCATAGGCTTCAGTTTGGGCACTCTAAGACTTGGGTACTAACATTCCAGAAGTTGAGTGTGGGGAGAGGGTCAAGAGAAGATGATCTCAGGATTCAGGAAACTCAATTCTCTTTTTAAGTTTTATATCTCACCTCTGCCCTCTACTTTGAATAATATCTCTGACCTCAAGGCTTTTCTAGTTCAGTTCAAGAAGATATTGCTAGAGAGGAAAAGGGATACTCACTGTCTTTGTCTGGGAGCTTAGAGGGGATCTATGGTTCTAACACTTTGTATATCAGATTACCAACCATATTTTTTGGACTATAAGATGCACTTTCCCCCCAAATTTGGGAGGAAAAAGGGAGTGCATCTTATAGTCCAAACGTAGCTTGCTTGGCTTGCTGTGGCAGGGGTGGGGGGCAGCAGCATATGTCATTTATGTTATTAAATATTTTACTACATTTTTTCCTTCAAAATTTTTTTTCCTTTTTTCCTCCTCTAAAACCTAGGTGTGTCTTTTGGTCCGGACATCTTACAGTCCAAAAAATTCAGTACATACCTGTTTTCAAATCACACCTCAACTTCCTGGTACCTCCAATGACTAAAGTTTTTCAACTTTTGCAACACAATCATCTTCTTGTTGGCTTCTCCATTTGACCAGACAGATTTCCATTTTTCTTTCTGTTTTACCAAATTAATGACTAGTCTTCCATCTATTCCTCCTTTTCCAGCTTCATCCATATTTAATAAATTCGCTCATCTTTCCATTCCTGTTGTCATTGTTTTAGTTCAGGCCCTCATCATTTCTCTCCTACTCTGTTACAATAAAAGTCTATGTGTTCTCCATGTTTTTTAAAAAAATTTAAAGTATATTTTATTGATTATGCTATTACAGTTTTCCCAATTTTTTTCCCTTTATCCCTCCTCCACCTTGTACCCCCCAACCCTCCAGCATTCCCCACCACTTAGTTCATGTCCCTGGGTTGTACAATAAGTTCTGTGAATTCTCTGTTTCCTATACCATTTTGACGTCTCCCCATCTATTTTATGCCTACCAATTATGCTTCTTCTTCCCTGTACCTTTTCCTCTCTATTCCTCCCCTCCCCACTGAAAACCCTCCCACATGATGTCCATTTCTCTGATTCTAACTCCTGTTCTGGCTTTTTGCTTAGTTTTTGTTTTCGTTATTTTTCTTTCTTTCTTTTTTTTTTTAGGTTCATTTGTTGATAGCTGTGAATTTATTGTCATTTTACTGTTCATATTTTTGATCTTCTTTTTCTTCAATAAGTCCCTTTATTTCATATAATAATGGCTTGGTGATGATGAACTCCTTTAACTTGACCTTATCTGGGAAGCACTTTATCTGCCCTACCATTCTAAATGAAAGCTTTGCTGGATAGAGTATTATTGGATGTAGGTCCTTACCTTTCATGACTTTGAATACTTCTTTCCAGCCCCTTCTTGCCTATAAGGTTTATTTGAGAAATCAGCTGATAGTCTTATGGGCACTCCTTTGTAGGTAACTCTCTCCTTTCTCCTTGCCGTTTTCAAGATTCTCTCTTTATCTTTAATCTTGGGTAACTTGATGTGTAACTTGATGTGCCTTGGTGTGTTCCTCATTGGGTCCAACTTCTTTGGGACTCTCTGGGCTTCTTGGACTTCCTGGAAGTCTATTTCCTTTGCCAGATTGGGGAAGTTTTCCTTCATTATTTTTTCAAATAAGTTTTCCATTTCTTGGTGTTGCTCTCCTCCTTCTGGCAACCCTATAATTTGGATACTGTTTAAAGTTGTATAATTGCATAATTTGGAATGTTTAAAGTTGTCCCAGAGGTTCCTAAGCATCTCTTCATTTTTTAAAAAATTCTTGTTTCTTAATTCTGTTCTGGTTGAATGATTATTTCTTCCTTTTGTCCCAAATAGCCGATTTGAGTCCTGGTTCCCTTCCTGTCACTGTTGGTTCCCTGAATATTTTGCTTTATTTCACTGTGGGTATCTTTCATTTGCTCTTTAATTTTTTGACCAAGCTCAATCAGTTCTGTGAGCATTTTGATTACCAAGGCTTTGAACTCTCTATCAGATAGGTTGGCTATCTCCTCATTGCTTAGCTCTCTTTCTGAAGCTTTGCTCTGTTCTTTCATTTGGGGCCATATTTCTTTGTCTGGGCTCACCTGTTAAGTTGTAAGGATACAGGGCCTTAGGTATTCACCAGGGCAGAGCAACCCTCTTTGCTGAGCTGAGGCTCTGTCTGTCAGGGAGGGGCCAGTGAGGGAACAGTGCAGCTCACCTGCTCCTCTCTAGACCACTTTCCAATAAACCCTGTTGTGAGACTGGTAGTTTCTCCCACTGTGGCAACTGCCGTAGTCCACAGTTCACTCTGAGTCTCATTTTACCATTTAGCTAGCCTTGCCCGCATGGTCTACCACCTCGCAACGGATTCTCTGTCTACTTGTCTTACCAGTCTGGTTGGTCTGGTTGACTGTTTCCTTGATTCCTTGGTTGTCAGAGTTCCATGTGATTTGATTTTCTGGCACTTCTGGTTGTTTATTGATTTTGGATTTGTAGTTATCCTCCTTTTGGTTGTGTGAGGAAGCGAAGGGTTTCTACTTATGCTTCCCTCTTGGCTGGAACTCCCTGTTCTCCATGTTTTTAATCTTTTTCCATATCCACCACTCCCCAAATTTTCTTTCTAAAACATAAATATTATTTTTCACTTGTCTGTTTAAAATTATTTGAAAGTTTTCCTATTACTTACTAAAATAAATTCCAGGCTCTTTGTATACAACTCCCCATTGTAATCTGGACCCTACATAATCCTTTCCAATCTCATTTCTGCTACCATCCCAGTGTAGTACTCCACATTGCAAAGCAAACTACTTGTCATTTTCTGACACACCTTCAGGATTTTTGATAGGTCCTATCCTCTTCCTAATGTCCTTCCCTTTTTCTCTTTCTGCAAAAGTATTACTCATCTATCCAAGCTCAGTCCAAACATGACCTCCAAGAGGCTTTCCCAATCCCCAGGATGAATTGTCATTCTCTCCTCTATACTCTTACAGCATTTCTCACAAACTTCTATTGTGGCCTTTTTATACTGTTCAGTGATTATTTGTGAGTCTATTTCTCACAAACTTGTTCTACTCATATTTGTACTCTTTTTTCCCTACCCACCCTCTACCCCTCTTCTTATAGCATAATATCTAGAACATAATAATAGACAGCTAACATATACCGAGGACTTAAGCTCTTCATAAATATTTGTGGAACAAATAAAGGTAACATATGAGATATTTGAGGAAGTACGGGAGTTCCTGCCCTTAGGATGTCCTGAAGTGTTAATTTTAGGCTTACACAAAAATATACTTACAGGCATAT
This sequence comes from Anoura caudifer, assembly GCA_004027475.1. Taxonomy (NCBI): domain Eukaryota; kingdom Metazoa; phylum Chordata; class Mammalia; order Chiroptera; family Phyllostomidae; genus Anoura; species Anoura caudifer. The sequence continues at coordinate 30,429 of PVKU01011695.1, read as the reverse complement.
GTGTGCATTTCCTTAATTGTGACTAATGATAAGACAGGCATGTAAATTTCAGACAGGCAAGCCTATAACTTATGCAGTCCTGACTGTAAGGCATTTTAAAACTTACTGGCACATAACCTCCAGAAAGTACAAATTTTCATCTCTTTGTTTACTGTTGTATCCTTAATGCCTAATGCATAGTAAGTATTTGTATCAGTCAGAGTACCAACAGGAAATAGTCAGTGTACTTAAAATACGGTAGTTTGAGGAGAGACCATTTATAAAGGTGTAGGTGGAGTTAGGAAAACTGCAAATGATGTCAATGTAGCCCAGGGCTTATAATAATAAGAAGCTGTTACCACCACCCAGGTCTAAAAGGTGAGGTTATGTAGAGTAGGCTACTGTGCCTTGAGAAGAACAACGACCATCAATCACAGTCACCTGATTGCTGGAATGGTCACCCCTATAAGGGTAACCTCAGTCAAAATCACAATGTTCAAAAGCATGTGAAAAAAACCTCAGGCTTAATGGCTGGCATTAATAATGCATAAAGATCTAATCTTGTAGGAGAATCATGTAGCAGGAATCTCTGAGCCAAGGCTGGCAAATGTGTGGCATACATGCCACCACCTCCCCCTTCCCCATCCCCCAATATGACCTCCAAGGCAGATTTCTTTGTCAGCTAATGGTTCTCTTTACCACCTTACCTAGAAAAGGATTTTCCTACTTTACCCAGAAAAATAATTCTCAACACAGTACTCCAGGCAAAGACACAGTAAATTGCTATTGCCTGGCATGAAGCCTATTTGCCAAACTGGCTCAAGCCAAATAAGGATACAAGTTGGGTTAGTAGGGTCTTTCCAGTTTGAAGTAGGTCCCTAGCCATCAACTGGGGATGCACAGGTTGGGTCAGCTGCAAGGAGAAGGGACTGTCACATACTAGGCTAAGCAGGTATTTGAGAGGCCTCAGATAGCCAGGCTAGGGATCAAGTTAGAATTCTGGTCATAAGGGAGAAAATGATGCAAATCACCAATCAAAATAAAAATTCAACAGACTGGTCAAAATAATGACAGTTGAGGAAAAGGCATATAGTAAGTATATAGGATGTGTTTATCAAAGCAAAATTGATTTCAGACTCATTAGCTGGTAGAGATGATATTTCTGATATGCTGGTAGGAATGGTGTGGGATGACTCCAGATTTAGTTATGACTGAACTCACAACAGCTAGACGATCTTAGGTACTTGCCGCTAAGCAGGGTACAATAGAGAAAAAAGTAGTAAATTGCTTTCTTTATTCTTCTCATCTTCATTTTAAAATTTTTCTAAATTAAGGTAAAATTTTAGCTGTGAATGCTTAATTAAAACAAGTATATGAGATCATAATTACTATTTACTGAGTATCTGCCATGTCTTTTGCTTTAGATATGTTCTCACTAATCTGTATGACAACTCTATAAGGTAGATATAACTATACTTACTTTTCAGATGAAGAGATAGAAGTTTATAGTAATAAATCAAGTAAGTTGCAGCTTTAGGGTTTTGATCCAAGCTTATTTGGCTTTTGTGACAATGAGGATGGACCTACAGGGTATTATGCTCAGTGAAATAAGTCAAACAGAGAAACACAAACACTGTATTATTTCACTGATATGTGTAATCTAAAAACAAAACAAACAAGCAAAACAAAACAGAAACAAGCTCATTTGGCTTTAAAGCCTATGGTATTTCTGATACTTCATCTGCCTATGTTATCCTATTAAGACCTTGATTTTAAACCTCAAGTCTTGGATTCCTTGGGGTCATCATAAGACAAGCAAGCTTAATGTGAGAAGGCCCTAGGAGGATAGCTATTGCTACATTACCTAATATTAACATGTTTAAGAAGAATCAGAACATTTTATTCATCTTTAAATGTTTTCATGTTAATTATTGTACCTGCCATACTCAAAGTACTTTCCAAGAGAAATCATGTCACTCATGATCCCTGATGCAGGGCAATTGTACTACGTTCCTTTCCTCTTTCATACATGCCCTCCCCAGGTGTGTGGCCCAGGGACAAGCACCTGCCCTGAGAGCTGCCAGTCCTGGACTAGCCTGTGACCTCCCACACAACCTAGCATGAAAAAAATAAATTAATCCAACTACCTGAGATTTCTCTCTCTTTGATGTTGGAATTTGCAAATACAAAGAATGTCATGGTGGATCACAGCAAACTGAAGCAGAAGCTGTGAAATAAAATAAAACAAATTAGATAAACAAGTATGTAACTCAGGGTTCTAACAAGAAACATGTGGTATGTGCAAATAAGGATAAGTTGAGGAAAGTTTACCTACAAATAAACTAATTACAGATGTGCAGGCAGGGTATAAGGGAACCACAAGGATGTTAGAGAAACCCAGCCTAGGTGGCAAGGGAGATATTAACATCCTTAGATTTGAAGGGACAAGGGAAATGAGAGGTTGGAGGAAGGAAGTTGTGTAGAGTGAGTCATCTTGAGAGGAGCAGTGATTTTGGTCGAGAGACACAGTCTGCTTAAAGAGCCCTTGCAGGGAGGGAGCCAGAATAAATACACTGACCTCTTTCTTTCTCCTAAAATTTTATTTTAATTGTTGTTCTTGTACAGTTTTCTGCCTTTTACTCCCATCCCAGCCCACTCCCCCAGCCCTCCCCATCTCCCTCCTATTTCCACTCCCACCCCTAGTTTTTGTCCATGTGTCCTTTATACTTGTTCCTGTAAACAAGTCCCTTTTCCCCCTGAAATTCCCTCCCCTCTCCCCTCTGGTGACTGTCAGCCTGTTCTCAATTTCAGTGTCTTTGGTTATATGTTGCTTGTTTGTTTGTTTTGTTGTTTAGATCCCTGTTAAAGGTGAAATCATATGGTATTTGTCTTTCTGTTAATATAATCTACACAGGACAGGTTTCCAGGAAAGAGAGCACTGTGGAGAAGGCTGAAGAGTGGATCTGGCCCTGGCCAGGTAGCTCAGTTGGTTAGAGTGTTGTTCCGATAGATATGCCAAGGTCGTGGGTTTGATCCCTGGTCAGGGCACATACAAGAATCAACCAATGAATGCATAAATAAGTAAAACAACAAATTGATGTTCTCTCTCTCTCTCTCTCTCTCTCTCTCTCTCTCTCCACTTCCCTTTCTTCTCTTTCTCTAAAATCAAACAATAATTTTTTTTTTTTAAAGAGTGGATCTGGAGGGGCAAACTGAAGAAATTTTAGACACAGCAAGATAAAAAGAAAGAATAAAACAATGAGTAGAGAGAGGAGAATAGAGTAGACATGTAGACTGAAAAAGGTACCGTAATAGAAGAACAGCCCTGACTGCTGTGGTTCAGTGGATTGAGCTCTGGTCTGTGAACTGAAAGGTCTCTGGTTTGAGTCCCAGTCAGGGCACGTTCCTGGGTTGCAGACCAGGTCCCCATATGGGGGGCTTGTGAGAGGCAACTGATTGGTGTATCTCTCACACATCAATATGCATCTCCCTCTCTCCCTCCCTTTCCCTCTCTAAAAATATATAAATAAAATAGTTTTGAAAAAGGAAAAGAATGTACTACCTACAAGAAAGATTGAAAGGGTAGCTAATTCCTGAAGTTCCATCAGACTTTCCAGTTGAAATCGAGTTCCAATTTTAGTCTAAGTATAGCTTTACAATAGACTCTCCTACTTTGCAGTAGTCTATCAGTAATTCTGTTTCTTGTAACTCCAAAAACCTAACAAAATGCTGGGTACAATGACAACACAGTTGACTCCTGAACAAGCTGGGGTTAGGCACACTGATCCTGCACAGTTGAAAACTTGTGTATGACTTCTCAAAAACTTAACTACAATTGGTCCTCCATATCCAGATTCCCAGTCATGGATGGAAAGTTGTCCTGATCAATTCAAACCTGGGCTGTTCAAGGGTCAACTATAGCGTATTCCTCTTAGAAATCCTGCAAAGACCTTTGACACATGTAGGCCACTTACTGAGAAAGAATCACAAAACTCTCTTCACTTTTTGTGAAGTATCCAGATTTAAAAATAAAGGTGTCAGTGTCATAAAGCCCACTTACTGTCAAAATTGAGAAATTATGAAACTGACCTAATTAAGTGAACTTTCTTGAATTATGGAAAACATAGATTGCTATTTGAAAGAATTGCAGGACATCCTACAGGAAATTAAAATAATAAATGTTTTCTTTAATTGTCCCCCCAAGCTTTATTGATTTATTGTTGTACTAGACTGCTCATATTTGAAACATACAATTTGATCAGATTTGATATATGAATTCATCATTATAGTCAAAATAATGACATTTCCATCCACTCCAAAAGTTTCTTGTCCCTCATTGTAACCCCTCCCTCCCTAGCTCACATCCTCAGGCAACCACTAATCTACTTTCTGTCACTATAGATTAGTTTGCATTTTCTAGGATTTTACATAAATGGACTAAAGAATATACATATTTTGCTTGCTTTTTTTTCACTCTACACAATTATTTGGAGAGTCAATTATGTTGTTGTACATATAAATAGGTGTTTCTTTTTTCTGAATAGTTTCCTTGTATGGATATACCTCAATTTGTGCATTCATGTAATGATGGACACTTGTGTTGTTGGCCTATTATACAACTGTTAATTTTAAGGTAGAAATAGGAATAGTATTTTTCTGGAAGACCAAGAGATATCAGAAGAAATTACTTCAGTAAATGGAAATTCAAAGCTCTAGACCCCAAGTCAAAAAATATGGGTGGGCCATTTATTGGCTGTGAGACTGGAGCCAATAATTTTAAACTTCCTGAGCTTTGATTTCCTAATTTGTAAAAAAGAGAGAGAGAGAGAGAGAGAGAGAGAGAGAGAAAAGAAAAAAGAGAGGGTTAATAATACTTTCCCTTAGGATTTTTGTGAAGATTGAATAAGACAGTTCATATATTTACTCTTTCATTCAAACATTAAATTTGATTACTATGAAAGAACATTGAGAAGTTAGGGAACAACCCTTTTTATTTTTCTAGGCCTCTTTGTGGGCCCCTGCATTTAGGACCAAAAGACATTATTAAATACCATGGCTCTGAGCAAAAGATGAAATATGTTGCTCAGTGTCTCCTCCTTGGTTTTTCACTCCCTCTTTTTCCTCTTTTTTCTCCTTCTCTCCCCATTCCCTCCTTCAAGCTATTTGTTATTGCTGTTGCAGGGTACCCGTTTCTTCTTGAGGGCAAGGCCCATTTCTTTTCCACTGCTTTCATACTACTTAATATGTTATTCTTATATCTGGTTCTCCATGAATATACAATGTCTGTCCAGAAAAAGCCCAACCATTGTTAATATAACAAGAACAGTTTGCATGACATCAATGTAACCTGGCAGCCAAGGAGAGTGGAATGGAATGCGCATGTGTGAACAAAGATGACTTCACTGTACTAGTCAGTAGGAATGGTAGATCCCATTGAGTGAGCATGTGTACTCTGTGTCCATTGTATTCAAGATGACTGAGGGAGGAGAGCAACAAATCTACACAAATTTTGTGTTAAGCTTGAACATTCTTCTGTGGAAACTGTTCAGATGATTTAGAAGGCTGCAGCTATAGGCAACTGATGATTGGTAGCTTCATCAAGACAACTTGACCCCTCATACATCAAGTCTCATGCAAAGTTTTTTTGGCAAAATATCCAATCACACCAAATCAGCACCCCTACAGCCCAGATTTGGTGCCCTGAGACTTCTGGCTTTTCTCAAAACTAAAATCATCTTTGAAAGGAAAGAGATTTAAGACCATCAATGAGATTCAGGAAAATACGACTGGTGTTATTGTAATGCTTACACCGAAATACATGCTTTTATATGGACCCACAGGAGATCTGAAAATTTTCAGGATATAGCATTGGGACTGTAACTATCTGTAAAATTTGAGATACATATGACTATTATTCTCCTTCCTCCTAAATACAATTCTGAGCAAAATAAGAGTTTAGACTTACTATAAGTACTCCATACTACTTAAAAGTAATTTCTTTCTAGAATATTATTTCTGATTTAACCTGAGGATGAATTATTTCCAACTTTTTCTTTTCTCCTTTTATCTAATCTTACTTAAAACAGTTTTTTGACCTATTACAAAGGTTTAGTAATTGACAGCACATAGTACATCTATTTTGAATTTACATCTGTGTATAAAATTTAGGGTTTTCATTTTCTTTGGGGCTAATCTTCACTTCCCTGTCTCCTGAAAAAAATTATTTTTTTCAACTGGCAGATAAAAGAACAAGAAATGAGTCGAGAACTCTTCTTAGATAATCACTTTGTGTTTTTATTTCTTGGTCTTAAAATAGATGTTATCTCATTAGAATCTTAATTGGTATTTTATATGGTGAGCATATGATAAAGGGCTTAGCAAATAAACCCTGATACAAGATAAGCTAGACTGTGTACTCTTCTTTTCGGAATTAAATTTATTGATATTCTTATTGTAAAATAAAATAACTTTATTTATAAAGGGGGACTTAATCTAGCTGAATTACAATAATTCTGTCTCTTCTAATAAAAGTGAATTGTTAATGAGATATTTAAAAAGGCCATGTAGACTTAAATAAATATTTTTCTATTCATTTTCATATAAATGAGATCATATCTCATAGAGTGAGTTTATAACAAGGGTTATAATGTAAGTGCTATAAACCTAATGTTAATTTTTGATTAACTTGATACTAATTTGATACTAAATTAAGGAATGCTTATAGCTTTCAACCCCATAAGAATTATTGGCTGTATTTCAAAAGCACTAGGTAATGCAACTGTCTTATTCTAGAGATTAATAACAATCCTACATCACTTTACAATGGTGAAATTTAAAATTTATCAAACTAAAATTTATAGATTAAGAATGACATAAGTATACAATTTAAAGTTATAATGGTTATTACTAAAAGAAAACAACAACTGAAAGAAAGAGAAGGTGAGGGAAAGTGAGAAGTAATTTGAGTGCTAAATTTTGTATCTTTCATAATTAGTAATCCATATTGTTGAAGACTGATAAATCAGGAAATGAAGACATCTTTATATTTATTTTATACCTTGTAATAACTATTTAAAATTTTTAGCCATGTGTCTACATTTATAATTTAAAAATTAAAACACAAATATAACTTTTTTAAAACCTTATTTATTTATTTTTTGAGAGAGGGGAAAGGAGGGAGAAAAACACCAAGGAGCCTTTGGAAGGTACCCCAACCAGGGACTGAACCTGCAAACCAGGCATGTTCCTTGACCAGGAATTGAACCTGCAGCCTTTTGGTCTGCAGGATGATACCCAACCTACTGAGCCACACTAGCCAGGGCCATAGTGTAATATTTTTTCTTTTTTTTAAATTATATTTTATTGATTATTCTATTACAATTGTCCCACTTCTCTCCCATCATTCCCCTCCACCCGGCACATCCCCTCCCACCCACATTCCCCACTTTAGTTCATGTCCATGTGTCATAAGTTCTTGAGCTTCTACTTTCCCCACACTATTCTTGCCCTCCTCCTGTCTATTTTCTACCCACTGTCTATGCTACTTACTCTCTGTACCTTTTCCCCCTCTCTCCTCCTCCCACTCCCCTATTGCTAACCCTCCATGTGATCTCCATTTCTGTGTTTCTGTTCCTGTTCTAGTGTTTGCTTAATTTGCTTTTGTTTTAGGTGTGGTTGTTAATACCTGTGAGTTTGCTGTCTTTTTACTGTCCTATTTTTTATCTTCTTTTTCTTAGATAAATCCCTTTAACATTTCATAGAATAAGGGCTTCGTGATGATGAAATCCTTGAACTTGACCTTATCTGAGAAGCGCTTTATCTTTCCTTCCATTCTAAATGAAAGCTTTGCTGAATAGAGCAATCTTGGATGCAGGTCCTTGACTTTCATGACTTGGAATACTTCTTTCCAGCCCTTTCTTGCCTGGAAGGTCTCTTTTGAGAAATCAGCTGACAGTCTGATGGGAACTCCTTTGTAGGTTACTGTTCCCTTATCTCTTGCTGCTTCTAGAATTCTCTCCTTCATTTTAATCTTGGCTAATGGAATTATGATGTGCCTTGGTGTGTTCCTCCTCGGGTCCAACTTCTTTGGGACTCTCTGAGCTTCCTGGACTTCCTGGAAGTCTATTTCCTTTGCCAGATTGGGGAAGTTCTCCTTTATTATTTGTTCAAATAAGTTTACCACTTGTTGCTCTTCTTCTTCCCCTTCTGTACCCCTATAATTCAGACGTTGGGATGTTTAAAGATATCCTGGGGGTTTCTAAGCCTCTCCTCATTTTTTTGAGTTCTTGTTTCTTCCTTCTCTTCTGTTTGGTTGTTTCTTTCTTCCTTCTGGTCCACTCCATTGATTTGAGTCCCAGTTTTCCTCCCATCACTATTGGTTTCCTGTGCATTTTTCTTCATTTCACTTATTGTAGCCTCCATTTGTTCCTCTAATTTGTGAGCAAAATCAACCAATTCTGTGAGCATTCTGATCACCAGTGCTTTGAACTGTGCATTTGATAGATTGGCCATCTCTTGGTCACTTAGATGTATTGGTTCTGGGGCTTTGATCTGTTTTCCTGTTTTAGCCATTTTTGGTTTTGTGGAGTTTTTTTGTTTGTTTGTTTTGGTCTGGTCAGGGCTGTTACATAGTCAGGGGCAGAGCCTTAAGTGTTCACCAGGTCGGGGCAACCCAGTCACTGGGTTGTGATGCTGGATGTGGGGGCGGGGTCCAAAAGGGAACAATGACGCTTGCTCCACTCTCTCTTGGATTCCAGTCCCTTCCACCGCTTTCCTCAAGCAAATTGGGCCTTTCTGGTGCTGATTTCCATGTGGGTGGGCTTGTGTACATTCTAGGACGCTGTGGGTCTCTCTAACAAACTCTCCTGTGAGGCTGAGATTTTTCTCCCAGCACCTCAACCCCCACAAATGTTTTCAATCCGTGCTTTTAGGCTTTATTTCCTGGTGTTGGGGCCCTGGATTGCACAGTCTGTCTTGCTGCCAGTTTTTGCCTGGTTTATCTGCACTCAAATGTGTGACCACGGTCAGCTGCCTTGTGCACCTCACTTGGTCTGCTCATTGCCTCCCTGTGCTCGGTAACCGCCGCCTATGCGCCCAGGACCACTAGCCACTGCTTTTTCCTGCCACAACCCCTCTCTGCTGGCCACAGACTCTGCCCCTCTTACCTGGTCTGGGTAAATCATTGTCAGACTTTAGTACAATTCAATTTTCTATGTGTTCTGGTTGGGTTTTGTTTTGTTTTTTGGTTCTATATTTTTGTTGTCCTTAATCTTGGTTGTGAGAGGAGGCACAGTATGTCCACCTATGCCTCCATCTTGGCCAGAAGTCCATAATTTTTTTTTAATGTGACTTACCTAGAACAAGTATGTTGAGCTTCAATTCTCCATCCCTAAACTGATTCAGGAGATAGGAAAGCAGCTTCCCAGGGAATATAACTGTTTTTTAATTGCTGTTTTGAATAAAGCCTTATCTAGACTATGGAATTGTGTTCATTATTCTTCTCTGAGAAACTAATGTAAGTGGACTCTACCTCCTAGGACATAATGGTGGTAAGCAGAGGGACAAAAGGAGGTGATTTGCCAGCCCTTAGTCAAATAGTAGTACAGTAGTTCCGCTTTATCCATTGTTTCACTTTCACTGGTTTCAGTTAACTCTTGTCTACCATGGTCTGAAGATATTAAATGGAAAATTACAGAACTAAACAATCCATAAATTTTAAATTGTGCACTGTTTTGAGTAGCATGATGAAATCTTATGTTGTCTTGCTCTGTCCTACCCAGGACACAAATTATCCCTTTGTCCAGCATATAGAGGCTGTATACCCTTACTGCCTATGAGTCACTTAGTACCCATCTCAATTACCCAATCAGCTGTCATGGTATCATAGTGCTTGTGTTCAAGTAACTTGTTTTACATAATAATGACCCCCAAACACAAAAGTAATAATGCTGGCAATTTGCATATGCCAGAAAAGTCATAAGGTGCTTCCATTAAGCAAAAAAGTGAAAGCTCTCAACTTAATAAGGAAAGAAAAAAATCATGCTGAGGTTGCTAAGATCTATAGTAAGAAATAATCTTCTATCTGTGAAATTATGAAGGAAAAAGAAATTTATGCTAGTTTTGCTGTTGCACCTCAAACTGCAAGTTACAGACACAGTGTGTGATAAGTGCTTACGACAGAAAAGGCATTACATTTTTGGTTAAATTTTTTTTCAATGACAGTTTACATTCAATATTATTTTGTATTGGTTTCAGGTATACAGCATAGTGGATAGACTATCATATACTTTACAAAGTGTTACCCCTAAAATTTCCAGGATCCACCTGGCACCATACATAATTATTACAATATTATTGACTATGTTCCCTATGCTGCATTTTACATCCCCATGATTATATCATAACTACCGATCTGTACTTCTGATTCCCTTTACCTTTTGAGCCTGTCCCCCAAATCCTCCCCCTCTGGCAACCATCAGTCTGTTCTCTGTATTGGTGAGTCTCTTTCTATTTTGTTTGTTCATTTTTTGTTCTTTAGATTCCACATGTAAGTGAAATCATATAGTCTTTGTCTTTGACTGACTTATTGCACGTAGCATAATAACCTCTAGATCCATCCATGCTGTTGCAAATGGTAACATTTTATTATTTTTTATGGCCTGGTAATATCCAATTTCTCAAATGTATAACAGCTTTTTTAATCCATTCCTCTAGTGATAGGCACATGGGTTGCTTCCCTGGGTTGGCTACTGTAGGCAGTATTGCAATGAATATAAGGGTGCATATATTCTTTTGAATTAGTGTTTTGGGTTTCTTTGGATATGTTCCCAGAAGTGGAATCGCTGGGTCATAAGGAAGTTCCATTTAAAAAATTTTTAAGAACTTCCTTAATGTTTTCCATAGTGGCTGTACCAATCTGCATTTCCACCAAAGGTACAAAAGGGTTCCCCTTTTCTCCACATCTTTGCCAGCTCTTCTTGTTTCTTGCTTTATTGATAATAGCCATTCTGATTGGTGTGAGGTGATATCTCATTGTGTTTTTTAATTTGTACTTCTCTGATGATTAGTGATGTTAAGCATCTTTCTTATATCTATAGCCATCTGTATGTCCTCTTTGGAGAAGTGTCTATTCAGGTCCTTTGCCCATTTTTGAATTGGGTTGTCTTTTCATTTTGTTGATGTTTTCATTTGCTGTGCAAACAGTTTTTAGTTTGATGTAGTCCCTTTTGTTTATTTTTTCCTGTGTTTCCCTTGCCCTCAGAGACATATTGGCAAAAATATTGCTCTGAGAGATGTTTGAGATTTTACTGTTTATGTTTTCTTCTAGGAAATTTATGGTTTTATGACTTACATTTAAGTCTTTTATCCATTTGGGTTAAATCTTGTGTATGGTGTAAGTTGGTGGTCTAATTTCATTTTTTTTTTGCATGTATCTGTCCAATTTTCCCAACATCATTTATTAAATAGACTGTCTTCACCTCATTGTCTGTTCTTGCTTCCTTGTCAAACATTAACTAAGCATATAGGTGTGGGTTTAATTCTGGGCTCTATTCTGTTCCATTGATCAGTATGTATGTTATCATGCTGTTTTGGTACTATGCCCTTGTAGTATACTTTGATATCCCTCCAACTTTGTTCTTCTCTCTCAAGGTTGTTGTGGTTATTCAGGGTCATTTGCAGTTCCATAAAAACTTTTGGAATATTTGTTCTAGTTCTGTGAAATATGCCATTGGTATTTTGATAGGAATTGTATTGAATCTATAGATTGCTTTGAGTAGTATGGACATTTTAACACTATTAATTACTCCTATCCTTTAGCACAGTGTGCTTCCATTATTTGTATCTTCTTTAAGTTCTTACTCTAGTGTGTTATAATATTCTAAGCACAGCTCTTTTACATCTTTGGCTAAATTTATTGCTAGGTATTATTGTATTCTATAGTATTGTATTGTATTTATTGTATCGTTTTATTTTTATTTTATTTTATTTTTTCTTTCTTTTTTTTTTAAAGAGAGAGGAAGGGAAGGAGAAAGAGAGAGTAAAAAACATTGATGTGAGAAAGAAACATCAATAGGTTGCCTCTCAAATGTGCCCCAACCAGGTACTGAACCCACCTGACCGGGAATCACTCAACCAACTGAGCCATGCCAGTCAGGGTGGTGTTTTACTTTTTGATGTAATTGTAAATGCAATTGTTTTCTTAGTTTTCCTTTCTGACAGTTCATTATTGGTACATAAAAACACAACCAATTTCTGGATGTTTAATTTGTACCCTCTGCTTTACTCAATTAATTTATCAGTTCTAGTCATTTCTTGGTGGAGTCTTCAGGGTACTCTATGTACAGTATCATGTCATCTGCAAATAATCACAGTTTTACTTTTTCCTGTGCAATTTGGATGCCTTTTATTTCTTCTTGTTTGATTGCTGTAGCTAGTACTTCCAGACTATGTTGAATAGGTGTGATGAAAACAAGCATCCCTCTCTTATTCTTGATCTTAAGTGAAATGCTTGCACTTTTAACCTACTGAATATGATGTTGGCTGTGGTTTTGTCATATATGGCCTTTATTATATTGAGGTATGTTCCCTCTATTCCCACTTCGCTGAGAGTTTTTATCATTAATCATTGTTGGATTTTATCATGCTTTTTCTGAATCTATTGATATGATCATGTGGTTTTTATCCTTCATTTTGTTATGTGTTGTATCATGTTTATTGATTTGTGAATAGTGTACCAACCTTGCATCCCCACAATAAATCCCACTTGGTCATGGTGTATAATATTTTCAATGTATTACTGGAACTGGTTTGCTAACATTTCATTGAGGATTTTAGCATCTATGTTCATCATGAATATCGGCCTATAATTTTCTTTCTTTCTGGTGTCTTCATCTGCTTTTTTGGAATTAGATAATGCTGGCCTCATAAAATGAGCTTGGGTGCCTTCCCTCCTCTTGAAGGTTTTGCAGTAGTTTGAGAAGGATCAGTGTTAGTTCTTCGAATGTTTCATAAAATTCACCCATGAATCCATTTAACCCAGGATATTTGTGTGTTGTGAGGATCTCTTTTTAAATTACTACTTCAATTTCATTGGTTGTAATAAGTTTATTCAGATATTCTGATTCTTCCTGATTCAGTTTTAGAAGATTGCATTTTTCCAGAAATATATCCATTTCATCCAGATTGTCCAATTATTGGCGTATAGTTGTTCATAGTATCCTCTTACAATCCCATGTATTTCTCTGGAGTCAGTTGTTACTTCTCTTTTATTTTTTCTTCTTTTTTCAATTTTAAATATATTTTATTGATTATGCTATTATAGTTGTCCCATTCCCCCCTTTATTCCCCTCCACCCTGCACACCCCCTCCCATCTGCATCCCCCACCCCCTAGTTCATGTCAATGGGTCATACATATAAATTCCTCCCCATGTCTATTTTGTACCTACCATTTATGCTAGCTTTTCCCTCATTCCCCCCTCCCCTTCCCTGATGATAACCCTCCAGGTGATCTCCATTTCTGTGATTCTGTTCCTGGTTTAGTTGTTTGCTTAGTTTTGGGTTTGTTTGGGTTTTTTTCTTTTTTAGGTTCAGTTGTTGATAGTTGTGAGTTTATTATCATTTTGCTGTTTATATTTTTGATCACCTTATTTTTCTTAGATAAGTCCTTTTAATATTTCATATAATAAAGGCTTGGTGATGATGAATTCCTACAACTTGACCTTCTCTGGGAAGCATTTTATCTGCCCTTCCCTTCCAAATAGCTTTACTGAATAGAGTAATCTTAGATGTAGACCCTTGCTTTTCATGACTTTGAATACTTCTTTCCAGCCCCTTCTTACCTGCAAGGTTTCTTTGGAGAAATCAGGTGGTGGTCATATGGGAACTCCTTTGTAGATTACTGTCCCCTTTTCTCTTGCTGCTTTTAAGATTCCTTATCTTTAATCTTGGGTAATGTAATTATGATGTGCCTTGGTGTGTTCCTCTTTGGGTCCAACTTCTTTGGGACTCTCTGGGTTTCCTGGACTTCCTGGAACTCTATTTGCTTCACGAGATTGGGGAAGTTCTCAATTATTTTTTCAAATAAGTTTTCAATTTCTTGCTCCTCCTCTTCTCCTTCTGGCACCACTATGATTCACATGTTAGAATGTTTAAAGTTGTCCTGGAGGTTCCTAAGCCTCGCCTCATTTTTTTGAATTCTTGTTCCTTCATTCTGTTCTGGTTGAATGTTATTTCTTCCTTCTGCTCCAAATCATTGATTTGAGTCCCAGTTTCCTTCCCATTACCGTTGGTTTCCTGTACATTTTCCTTTGTTTCACTTTCCATAGCCTTCACTTTTTCCTCTGTTTTGTGACCATACTCAACCATTTCTGTGAGCATCCTGATTACCAGTTTTTTGAACTGTGCATCTGATAGGTTGGCTCTCTTCATTGCTTAGTTGTATATTTTCTGGAACCTTGATCTGTTCTTTCATTTGGGCCATTTTTTTTTTTTTTTGGTCTCAGTGCACCTGTTACATAGTAAGGGGTGGAGCCTTAGGTTTTCACCCTAGCAGGGCAACCCACATTCTCTGTTGGGGCACTCTGTTAGGAAAGGGGTCCAAGAGGGAACAATGTCACTTGCTTGGCTCTCGGCCGGCTTTCAGTCACTTTCCCTGGTGCCCACAAGGACATTGGGCCCTTCTAGTGCTGATTCCCATGGGGGTGATTTTATGAACATCTAGGACCCTATGGGTCTCTCCAATGAACTGTCCTGTGAGGCTGGGAGTTTTTCCAGCCACTTTAATCCCCACAGGATTTTTCAGTTAGAGGTTTTGAGGCTTTATTTCCCCACGCTGGAGCCCTGGGTTGTATGGTCTGTCCTACTCCCCAGTTGTTCCTCCTAGTTTATCTGCTTGCAAATATGGGACCACCTGGTCACCAGCCACTGCCTTGCCAGGAGTCCTCTCTGCCTGGCTCTCTGTCTCCGTCCCTCCTACTGGTCTGGATGAATATTGCTTCTTTAACTCCTTGGTTATCAGACTTTCATACAGTTTGATTTTTCTGGCAGTTCTGGTTGATTTTTGTGTTTAAATTTGTTGTTGCCCTTATTTTGGTTGTGTGAGGTGGCACAGGGTATCTATCTATGCCTTCATCTTGGCCGGAAGTCACTTCTCTTTTACTTTTATTTTATTTATTTGGGTCCTTGCTTTCTCTTGATGAGTCTGATTAGAGTTTTGTCAATCTTGTTTATCTGTTCAAAGAGCCAGCTCTTGGTTTCATTGATCTTTTGTATTTTTTTTTACTCTATCTTGTTTATTTCTGCAATGATCTTTATTATTTCCTTCCTTCTACACACTGTGAGCTTTGTCATTCCTTTTCAAGTTCCTTTGAGTGTGAAGTTAGATTGTTTATCTAAGCTTTTTCTTGTTTTTTTGAGATAAGCCTGTAATGCTATGAATATTCCAGCTAGGATTACGTTCCCAATGTCCCACAGTGGGATTATTTGGATTGTTGTGTCTACATTTTCATTTGTCTCAAGGTATCTTTTGATTTCTTCCTTGATCTCCTTGTTGACCCATTCATTGTTTAATAACATGTTACTTAGCTTCCCTGTCTTTGCATGTTTTTCAGTGTTCTTGTGGTTGATTTCTAGTTTCATAGCATCATGGTCAGAGAAGACACTATGATTTCAGTCTTCTTAAATGTATTGAGACTTGTTTTGTATCCTAACATGTCTTCTATCCTAGAAAAAGTTCCATATGTACTTGAAAAATATGTATATTCTGGTGCTTTGAGGTGAAAATGCTCTGAAGATATCAGTTAAATTCATTTGTGAGTTCTTTATATATTTTGGAAATCAGACCCTTGTCCAAGGTATCATTGGTAAATATAATTTCCCAGACGGTTGGTTTCCTTTTCATTTTACTGAAGTTTTCTTTAGCCGTGCAGAGCTTTTTATTTTGATGAGGTCCTATTTGTTTATTCTTTCCTTTATGTCCCTTGCTCTAGGGGATATGTCAGTGAAAATATTGCTGCATGGAATATCTGAGATTTTCCTATGTTCTCCTCTAGGACTTTTATGGTTTTGTGACTTATATTCAAGTCTTTTATCTATCTTGAGTTTATTTTTGTGTATGGTGTAAGTTGGTGGTTGAGTTTCATTTTTTTGTGGTGGGGGAAAATGTAGACAACTTGAACAACAACAACAAAAAAAAAAGAATAAAAAAGTCCATTTGATCTAGTGTGTCTTTTTAAGGACTCTGTCTCCTTGTTGATTTTCTGCCTGGAAGATCTATCCATTGAAGTCAAAGTGGTATTAAAATCCACAACTATGACTGTATTTTTGTTGATCTCTCCCTTTATGTCCATCAAGATTTGCTTCACATATTTACCAGCGCCTACGTTGGGTGTGTAAATGTTTACTAGGGCTATATCCTCTTGTTGAATTGTTCCCTTTATCATTAGGTAGTGTCCTTCTTTGTCTCTTACTATAGCCTGGGTTCTAAAGTCTGTTTTGTCAGATATAAGTACTGCTATCCCAGCTGTTTCTTCCTTTCCATTTGCATGAAATACCTTTTTCCATCCCTGTACTTTTAGTCTGTGTGTATCTTTCAATCTCAGATGGGTCTTTTGGAAGCAGCATATATATATATATATATATATATATATATATATATATATATATATATATGGGCCTTGTTTTCTTATACATTCAGCTACCCTATGTCTTTTGGTTGGAACTTTTAAGTCATTTACATTTAAGGTGATTATTTATAGATATTCAGTGTCATTTTATTGTCAGAATATTTTTCTTTGTTTTTTTTTTTTCTCTTTCTTCTTTTTCTTAAAGCAATCCCTTTAACATCTGTTGCAGTAGTAGTTTGGTGTTAACAAACTCCTTCAGCTTTTTCTTGTCTGGGAAGCTCCTTATTGCTCCTTCTATTTTAAACGGTAGCCTTGCTGGGTAAAATAGCCTTGGTCATAGGTCCTTGCTTTTCATCACCTTGAATGTTTCACATAACTCCCTTCTGGACTGAAATGTTTTTGTTGAGAAATCAGATGACAGTCAAATTGGTGCTCCCTTGTATGTAACTACCTGCTTTTCTCTTGTAGCTTTTAGGATTCTCTCCTTGTCTCCAAGCCTTGTCATTTTACTTATGATGTGCCTCAGTGTAGGCCTTTTTGGGTCCAACTTGTGGGACTCTCAGAGCTTCCTGGACTTGTGTATCATTTTCCTTCACCTGATTAGGGGAGATTCGGTCATTATTTCTTCAAATAGGTTCTCAATCCCTTTCTCTCTCTCTTCTCCTTCTGGTATTCCTGTGATGTGGATGTTATGCTTCATGTTGTCCAAAATGTTTCCAAGCTCTCCTCATTTTTAAAACTCTCTTTTCTGAAGAGCAAGTTTCTTGCTCTTCCTGGGTGTTTTTTCCTACTTTGTCTTCCAAGTCATTGATTCGATCCTCCGCTTCATCTAACCTACTGTTTAGTCTTTCCAGTGTATTATGTATTTCATATATTGCATTCTTTATTTCTGACTGGTCCTTTTATATGGTCTTTGTCTTTTTTCATGCTGTTGAGTATCTTTATAACCACTACTTTAAACTCTCTATCTGATAAATTGCTTGCCTCTATTTCATCTAGTTCTTTTGGAGAGTTGTCTTGTTCTTTCATTTGGGGTCTGTTTCTTTGTCTTCCCATTTTGGCTCCTTCTTTGTATTTTCCAACACAGATATTAAACTAAGTGATATATCCTTAAGCTGTAATTAGCAGCCTGGGTTAAGCACTACAGTGTTGGGCAGAGTAATTCCTGTGGGCAGGGCTATTGCTTCCCTCAGGTTGTTACCACTTAGAGAGGAGTGCACTGCTTGAGAAAGATGGCTTCTGCAGTATGGGGGATGGCTCAGCACAGGGATCCTGGTAGCTGTTTCTTCAGTTTTTGCCCCAAAGCCACCAACCCTAGATTCTCCTCAATCACCTCTAGTCCACACTGCTCTCCCTCTGCCAGAGCCCAGGGTAAATGGCTGCAAATAAAATTTTGTGGGTTGGCCCATGAAGAGGCACGCTTTGTCTGCAGCTGGCTCTCCCTGGCAGACATAAATCCTGCTGCTTTTCATCACTGGACATTATCTGAATTCCTTTCCTATCTGAGGTGCTGTAGACTGGGGGGCCCAGCTTGGGGTTTAGACCCCAAACTTCTCAGGGGAACCCCCAAGCCAATTAAATGTCTCTCCAGAATTTCAGCTGCTGCCTCTGGAAGCCCAGCAAGCCATCACACCTTCTCCACACTCCCTACTTGTCTTGTTGTAGTGAAGTAGTTTCTTCTGTCTGTCCTTGATTATAAGGCTTCTCTCCAGCTAGCGTTCAGTTAGTTATACAGGACGATTTCTCTACAATTTCGTTGTAATTACAGATTGGTCCTGGGAGGTTAGTGTAGCTTCCACTTACTCCTCTCCCATCTTGGATTACCTAAGTAGTTCTTTATTATGGTCTATATGACCTCTTTTATTGTACTGTCTCATTGTTGAAGTTCTCCATGAACTTCATTTTCCATTTTTCCCTAAGTTCCATGAGTGTCCTTATATCCATTTTTTCTTTTTTTTTTTTTTTTTGGAAATTCTATTTATTGACTTTTAGAGAGAGAGCAAGGGAAAGAGAAAGGAAGAAAGACATTGATTTGTTGTTCCACTTACCTAAGCATTTACTGGTTGATTCTTGTATGTGCCCTGACTTGAGACTGAACCCACAACAGTGGTGTATCAGGATGATGCTGTAAGCAACTGAGCTGTCCTCTTCAGTCCTTTATACCCATTGTTTTGAACTTTGTATCTGGTTGATCAATTGCCTCATTTCATTTTGTTCTTTTTCTGGAGATTTCTCCAGTCCTTTCTCTGGAGATTTCTCCAGTCCTTTCTCTGGGACATGTTTCTTTGTCTCCCCATTTTGGCTCCCTGTACCTGTTCACTTTTGTGTATTGAGTAGATCTGCTATGTCTTCCAGTCTTGGTAGGATGGCCTTATGTAGTAGGTGTCCTGTGGGACCCAGTGACACAGCCCCCTTGATCATCTGAGCTGGATACTCCAGGAATGTCCCTTTTGTGGGTTATGTGAGCCCTCCTACTGTAGATGAGTCTTGATGCCCGTTGGCTCATCTGTGTGTGTGTGGGGGGGTCAACACTCAGGCTTGCTGACTGTGAGGATTGATTCTGTCCACAGTGTACAAGCTATTGTGTGGATGCTGACCACATAAAGCAGAATATGACACATCAGGGTGTGGTACCTACCAAGAACCCCCTTTGGATGTGCCACTTGTGAAGGTAATTGGAGTCTGATATGATATTGTCTGAAGTTCACTGTTGGGTGTGTTGGCTTGGGGGACTTTTGGGAGGGACTCCAGTGTAGAGCAATGTCAGGTAATGCCTATGATTGGTCCTGGTCAACCTGTTCAGTGCTACAAAACAATCCAGTTTGTGACCGCCTCTGCTGAGCCTGGGTGTGGGTGGAAAGGTCCAAGTTGTCCACCAAGGCTGGTTTCCACCAGCACTGAGCCCAGGGACAGGTCAGCAATGGGCCCAAGGCACCCTGACATCCACCTTCACCTGCCAGCTGTTTGTTTTGCTCAGTCACTGAAAAAGCCTCTGGTAGCACATGAGTTGTATGAGGTAGGTACTCAGTAAGTTGCCAGGTGGGGTTTTCATCAGATTGAAAGGGATTCAAACTAGGTGACAGTGCTTTGTTTCAGGTTCCTCAACAAATGTTCCAGGGAACCACAAGATCATCTGTCACCCACTGAATCCCCACTGACTTTTGTGGTGGGGCAGGGTCTCAGGGAGTTTTCAGGGAGAGTTTATCAGGCCCAAATAGACCAAGATTTGGCCATGTGAAGGGAGAGCTCTCTATCAGTGGGGTGTAAGGGGAAAATGGCTCCCATCCTAGAGATATACCACTTACTGGCCTGAATTCTGCCCAGACCTTCTGGGTCACTATGAGTTGGGAGAGTGGAGCTTATGGATCTCACTTTGGGGGTGTGGTACCAGTCAGGCTCTCAGAAAGATGGGAGGAATGACCCTTCACTTCAAAGCCTCACAACCCAGTCTCTGACACCCCCTAGTCTGCCAGGATCTCTACACACTGGACCCAGGCAGTTGACCCCTTTGCACAATGTACACTCCAAAGGGCAGGGTGACAGGGAGTCAGGAGGGTGGGGATATTGCATTCCTCCAAGCTGACGATACATGGAGGGTAGTGCCTCACATAATAAAGATTTTTTTCTGCAGCGTGGGAGAGGGATTTAGCACAAGGACCGTGGCAGCTGTCCCTTCAGCTCTCTCCCTAGAGCCACACAACCCAACCTCTTCTCAAATGACTCAGTCTGCTTTGAAATGCCCTCCATCTGCTGGAGCCCTGGGTGGGCAGCTGCAAATAAGATTTTGTATGCTGGCCCATTAAGAGGGCACCAGGTTTTCAGAAACCCTTGTCACTCCCTGGGGGACAGAATCCTCACTGATTTTCAGAGCCAAATGTTTTGTGGGCTGTTCTTCTCAGCTCTGGTGATCTGGGATGGGGAGCCTGGCAGGGTTAAGAACCCATACTCCTTAGGGGAACCTTTGCAGCTGAGTTATCTCTTTGGATTCTTAGCCAAAGTACATGGGTGCAGGACCAGCCCTTTTCCCATCTATGTACTTCCTACCAGTCTCAATGTGGTTTTTCTATAAACCCTTGGTTATAAGACTTTTATTTATCTAGTCTTCAGTTGGTTATTCAGGCTGATTGTTCTATTTTAGTTGTAGTTCCAGTTTGGTCTTGGAAGGAGGTGAATGTAACTTCCACCTCCTTAGCCACCATCTCAGATCCTCAAAAAAATTTTTTTTAATTTTTCAAAAATTAAAATTTTAAGAGACCACATTTATATAACTTTTATGACAGTATATTGTTATAATTGTTCTGTTTTATTAGTTATTGTTGTTAATCTGTGTGTAATCTGTGTATAATCTGTTGTTACTGTGTGTAATTTATAAATTAAACTTTATCATAGCTATGTATGCACAGGAAGAAACACAGTATTATAGGATTCAGTACTATCTGTGGTTTTAGACATCCAGTGGTAGGGTCTTGGAATGTATCCCTCATGAAAAAGGAGGGACTATTCTATTGTTTAAGAAGAGAAATATTTAATGTGCTGTGGAGAAATAGAACACACAAGGGTTGAAATCCCTTCCTTTATATAATTAATACTGTTAACTAACTGCTTTAGCTTAGAAAGAAATTCCGTTTTGAAGAGGCTGGGACCGTACCTCAGTGTCTTGCACATAGTGAGCATTTAGTGATTTTCCATTGAATTGACAGAGAGCTGTATAATGATATGTAATGATACAATTAATGGGCCCATCCCCATGAATCCAGATTCATTTGTATTGAGAAGCTAGCCTGGAAAAAAAAACTAGTGAGTAAAGTCACACTACTTTTTGGATTGAAAGAACCTTCTAATATAACAGGTGCCCAAAGTGCCTGGTGTTATTTCTTTTATTTTTATAAAAATTTCTTTTGACGTATTCTGGCTAGTATTCCAGCTATCCAGTAAACAGATTTCCTAAGCATCTGGATGGAAGTTTAAGCCTAGTGAAGTATGACACACCCTTAAGGTGTATTATCATTCCATGACTTTGACCCATGAGTCATTACTGTCACATCTTGTTGGTATGTGTTTTTACATGTATTATACTATGTATGTTCTTGAAAACATGTCATTAAAATTTCAGTACAATTAAATTAATTACTGGTAAAGGAAGTTATTCCAGCCTCTTTTTAGATTAAACAGCTGTATGGAAGGAAGTTAAGTTTATTATGGATTAAAAAACTCTTAAATTTATGAACAAAGAGGTTGAATTGAGGTGAGGATGCCCTAATGGTTAATTTCCTTTGTTTTGAGTTCCCCTACAATCATATTCAAGAAGATTCAAATGCATGTAGTTTATGTGGGAGGGCAGGGGAAGGGGAAGTATGACAGAAAAAGGAAGGCAGTCAATAGAGGGTGCATTATCAACTTAGCTATTGAAGTAACCTGGGGAGGGCACCAACAGAGAAGACTAAATTTCCCACCAGATTTCAAAATAGAGCTATGAATTTAATTAATATTTAAAAGCTGATATAGCATTCTGAGTCCTAGTTTGTTGAGTAAGATTCATATCCATTTAGTTAACCATCTACAGCTGATACTTATTACTATTATTTAGCTTAGAAATAAATGAAGAAATGGAGACTTCTGGCCAAGATGGAAGCGTAGGTGGACACACTGTGCTTCCTCCCACAACCAAAATTAAGGACAACAAAGATTTAGAAACAAGAAAACAACCAGAACTGATAGAAAACTGTACGAAGTCCGACAACCATTCATCCAGACTGGTAAGAGGGGCAGAGTCACAGCAGGAAAAAGTGGAGGTTGGCGGAACTGGGCATGCAGGCAGCGGTTGGAAGATCCAAGGTATACAGGTGGCATACAGCAGACCCCAGGCACCAAGTGGTGGCAGGCAGGCCGAGTGGGGCTGCGCAGGGCAGCTGGCTGACCAGGTGGTCCCACATTTGCATGCAGATATTCCAGGCAAGAATGGAGAGCAGGACAGACCTCATAATCCAGGGCCCAGCACCAGGAAATAAAACCTAAAAACACTGATTGAAAACACTTTTGGGAGTTGAGGTGTTAGGGGAGACTCCCAGCCTCACAGGAGAGTTCAATGGAAAGACCCACAGGGTTCTGGAATGTACACAAGCAGATCCACCCGGGAATCAGCACCAGAAGGGCCAGTTTGCTTGAGGGAAGTAGTGGAGGGGACTGGAATCTAAGAGAGAGCAGAGCAGGCACCATTGTTCCCTCTCAGACCCCACCCCACATGCAGTGTCACTACCCAGCGACTTGGCTGGCCCACCCTGGGGAACACCTAAGGCTCCGCCCCTCACTACGTAACAGCTGCAACTAGACCAAAAAACAAAAACAAAAACAAAAATGGCTCAAATGGGAGAACAGATCAAAACCCCAGAGCCAATTCATCTAAGAGACCAAGAGATAGCCAACCTATCAGATGCACAGTTCAAAGTCCTGGTGATCAGGATGCTCAAAGAATTGGTTGATTTTGCTCACAAATTAGATGAAAAAAATCAAGGCTACAATAAGTGAAATGAAGAAAAATGCACAGGGAACCAACAGAGATGGGAGGACAGCTGGGACTCAAATCAATGGAGTGGACCAGAAGGAAGAAACAAACAACCAAACAGAAAAGAAGGAAGAAACATGAATTCCAAAAAATGAGGAGAGGCTTAGGAATCTCCAGGACAGCTTTAAACATCCCAACATCTCAATTATAGAAGTACTAGAAGGGAAAGAAGAAGAGCAACAAGTGGAAAACTTATTTGAACAAATAATAAAGGAGAACTTCCCCAATCTGGCAAAGGAAATAGACTTCCAGGAAGTCCAGGAAGCTCAGAGAGTCCCCAAGAAGTTAGACCCGAGGAGGAACACACCAAGCACATCATAATTACATTAGCCAAGATTAAAATGAAGGAGAGAATTCTAGAAGCAGCAAGGGATAAGGGCACAGTCACCTACAAAGGAGTTCCCATCAGACTGTCAGCTGATTTCTCAAAAGAGACCTTACAGGGAAGAAGGGGCTGGAAAGAGGTATTCCAAGCCATGAAAGTCAAGGACCCACATCCAAGATTGCTCTATCCAGCGAAGCTGTCATTTAGAATGGAAAGGAAGATAAAGCGCTTCTCAGATAAGGTCAAGTTCAAGGAGTTCATTATCACCAAGCCCTTATTATATGAAATGTTAAAGGGACTTATCTAAGGAAAAGAAGATAAGAAATATGAACAGTAAAAAGATAGCAAACTCACAGGTATTAACAACCACACCTAAAACAAAAGCCAACTAAGCAAACCGCTACAACAGGAGCAGAAACACAGAAATGGAGATCACATGGAGGGTTAGCAATAGGGGAGTGGGAGGAGGAGAGAGGGTGACAAGGTACATAGAACAAGTAGCACAGACGGTAGGTAGAAAATAGGGGGAGGGCAAGAATAGTGTGGGAAATGTAGAAGCTAAAGAACTTATGACACATGGACATGAACTAAAGTGGGGAATGTGGGTGGGAGGGGGTGTGCAGGGTGGAGGGGAATGAAAGGGGGAAAATGGGACAACTGTAATAGCATAATCAATAAAATATATTTCAAAAAAATAAAGGTCAACAATAATAGTACCTACAAAAAAAATGCTCTAAAGTAAAGCCCTGCCTTTTCATCTCTTTCTCTTTTTCTCATGATAATGACTAACTTTAAGGTGGTATATATTTGTTCCATGTTTGTTTTTATACTTCTACCTTAAGTGCCTCCATTAAGAACATAGTATTTTTTGTGGTTTTAATCTTTATTTAGCTGTCATAATTCATATCATCTTTTGAAACTTAACCTTTTTAACACAATATCACATTATAGAATTTATTCATGTTGTTACATTTAGCATATATAGATTTCTATAGCATGAATAAATGACACTGGTTGCATTTTTCTACCCATGCATATCCACTGTTGCTAATTTTTGCTATTATAAGAAAAAATGCTGCAATGCACATGTGCTTGGTTTTCTCTAGGGTATCTACATGGAAATGGTTTGCCTTTTCACATAGTTTATAGTAAATTTTGCAAGATGGAAGTTTTTACTCTTAGGTCTTTAGATGGAATTTATTTTTTGTGTATGCTGTGAGGTAGAAAGAGATCTAATTTTGTCTTTTCCATATGAAAAATTTCCATTTTTCCTATTAAACTAAAATATTTCAGATGTAATCTAACAAACATTTTTTAAAATACCCATAATGCCATTACCACACCTAAAAATTAATAAAAATTCCTTAATATTATTTAATCTTTTATCCATGTTAAATTTTCTCAAATATCTTTTATGGCTGATTTCTTTGAATCCAGGTTCAAACAAGGTCAACACATTGCATTTGGTTGACACATCTCATAACTCTTTAGTCTATGACAGTTCCTCCCCTCCTAATTTTTAATGCCATTAACTTATTTAAGAAATGAGATCATTTGTTACAGTTCCACATTCTGGATTTGGTAATTTCATCCTTGTGGTATTGTTTAAGACAGTCAGCTATCCACCACATTTTCTGTAGTAATTTGATCTAGAATCAGGGGCCTCCAACCTGGGGCCCGCAGACTGCACACAGCCCTGGATGGATGGCTATGAATGTGGCCCAACACAAAATTGTAAATTTACTTGAAACCTTTTTTTTGCTCATCAGTTTTCATTAGTGTTTATGTACTTAATGTGTGGCCCAAGACAACTATTCTTCTTCCAGTGTGCCCCAGAGATGCCAAAAGTTTGGACAACTCTGATAGATGCTTTATTAGAATCCATGTCCAATCATTTGGGCAGGAATATTTCATAGGTGGTTCTATGTAATTCATATTTCATTATACCAGGAGGAATATAATATCTTGTGTCCAGTTTTTAATACTTTATTCTTTAGAACAGTTTTATTTTTTAAAAAATTTTATTTTAATTGTTGTTCTTGTACAGTTTTCTGTCTTCTACTCCCATCCCAGCCCACCGCCGCAGCCCTCCCCAGCTGCCTCCCATTTCCACCCGCCCCCAGCTTTTGTCCATGTGTCTTTCATACTTGCTGCTAAATTACAGAAAAGCTAAGCAGATAATGCAGAGTTCCTGTATCTATCCTACTTCCACTCCTGCAGTTTCCCTATTACTAACATCTTGTATTAGTGTGGTACATTTGTTGCAATTAATGAACTGATTTGTCACCTTATTATCAATTGAAGTTCATAGTTTATTCACATTTCCTTAGTTTCTTACCTAGTATACTTTATCTTTTCCAGGGCACCAAGACTGTCTCACTTTCAGTTATGTTAATTTTGAGCAGCGGGTTTAAGTGTTTTCAGTGGACAGAGCTGTTATAAAGCTCTCCATTCAACCTTTCTCTTATTGGTTTTAGTTAGCATCTATTGATAATCATTTTCTACATCCATTATTTCATTAGGAGTTGCAAAATTGTCATTTTAAAAATTCTATAATTTCTTCTGCAATTATTCACTAAAATTCTCCTATAAGGAAGAACTTTCCATTTTCAGCTATTTGGCTACTTTTGAAATATTGTAAAATTTATCTTGCATAGATTTTAATGGTTCTAATATACCTGTGTGATATGTGTGAGAAATTCCAATTACTTTTAACTTTTAATTACTTGCATAAAATATAAAGAAAAACTTTATACTGCTAATCAAAAGCTGTGGCTTTCATCTTCCTTTAAGTAATTTCTGCCATTTATTCAGGTAACCCCAAACCATGCTGAAAGGCTATTTAGGTTGTTTAAAAAAAACTATTATAGTACATTTCTTTTAAGCTGAAAATTTCAGGCACTTAACTGGCATTAACAATTAGTACCCATAGAGTTTAAAACTTTAGTTATAACAAATACTATTCCTAATTAATTTCATGATATAGTAACAAATACCATAATAATTTATAGTGGAGGAACTGAGACCCAGAGAGCCAAAGGAAGTGGCCTGAGGGAATTCTGTAATTTAAATACATAAGCCTATTAAAGAAAATTATAAAAACAAAAAATATATAAAAGAATATAACCCTTTTACAAAAATAAGGCATAGCAGTTGATTCACCTCTCCCAAATATAATGTGCTTGAATAGTGCAAACTTAATTTTCTAATACTAAAGACAATTACATATGAAAACTATAGGAAAAAATAAATAAATTCTTGGTAATCAGTCAAAAAGATTTCCAGCAAAATACAGTAGCCCCTTTGGGTCTAATTAACAAAGTATTGCCTATGATTCACTATCTACTTTATTTATGTTGCTTACAAATATCAGTACCACAATCATTTAAAAATTAAGAAGGCATGATACAAATTCTTGAGGACATGTAAGATGGTGTCCTTGGCTGGTTCTTTTTAGAATTTTTTAAAATTAACAGTTCATATACAATATTATATTAGTTTCAGATATATACCCAGTGATTAGACATTTATTTAACTTATGAAGTGATCACCCTGATAAATCTAGAACCCATCTGATACCATACATAGGTATTACATTATTGACTATATTCCCTATGTTGTACTTTACATCCTTATGACTATACCAATTTTGTACCAATTTTGTATTTCTATATCCCTTCCCTCCAACATCCCACCCACTGGCAACAGTCAAAATGTTTTCTGAATCTCTGTAGCTTTGTTTCTGTTCTGCCTGTTCATTCATTTTGTTTTTTAGATTCCACATATAAGTGAAACCATCTAGCATTTGTATTTCTCTGTCTGACTTATTTCACTTAGCATAATACTCTGTAGGTCCATCCATACTTTTGCAGAGGGCAGAATTTCATTTTTATGGCTGAATCATATTCCATTGTACATATGCACTACTTTATCCATTCATCTGCTGATGGAAACAAGTTGCTTCCATATCTTGGCTATTGTAAACAATGCTGAATGACTATATGAATGTATATGTCTTCTTAAATTTAGTGTTTTGGGGATTTTTCAGGTAAATACCCAGGACTGGAATTGCTGGGTCCTTCTTAGCCTTGTTTTAAAATCTAATTTGTCTGGTATAAATATTGCTACCCCAGCTTTTTTTTTTTGTTTTCATAAAATATCTTCTTTCATCCTTTCACTTTCAGTCTGTGTGTGTCTTTAGATCTGAAGCAAGTTTCTTATAGACAGCATATGCAATGGTCTTGTTCTGTTATATTTCAGTCACTGTATGTCTTTTGATTAGAGCACTTAATTCATTTGCATTTAAAGTACTTGTTGATAGATATGTATTTATTGCCATTTTATTATTCATGCTTTTTATTTCTTCTCCTCCTCCTCTCCCTCTTTTCTTCTTCTTCTCCTTCTCCTTCTTCTTCTTCTTCCTTACTCTTCTTCTTCTTACTCTTACTCTTACTCTTCAAGAAGACCTTTAACATTTCTTGTAATACTGGTTTGGTGGTGATGAACTCCTTTAGCTTTCTCTTGCCTGAGAAACTCTTTATCTGTCCTTCAATTCTAAATCATAGCTTTTGTGGCTAATCTTAGTTGCAGGTCCTTGCTTTTTCATCATTTTGAATATTTCTTGCCAATTCCTAATGGCCTGCAAAGTTTCTTTTGAGAAATCAGCTAGAAGCCTTATGAGAACTACTTTGTAGGTAACTGGCTGCTTTTTTCTTGCTGCTTTTAAGATTCTCTTTGTCTTTAACCTTTGGCATTTTAATTATGATGTGTCCTGGTGTGGGCCTCTTTGTGTCCATCTTGTTTGGGACTCTCTGTGTTCCCTGGACTTGTATATCTATTTCCTTCTCCAGATAAGGAAAGTTTTTCATCATTATTTTTCAAATAGGTTTTCAATTCTTACTCTTTCTCTTCTCCTTTCAGCACCCCCATTGATGTAAACGTTGGTATGCTTTAAGTTATCCCAGAGGCTCCTTACATTATCCTTATATTTTTAGATTTTTTCCTTTTTGCTGTTCTAATAATTTTGTTTTGCTTTCTTGTATTCCAAATTGCTGATTTGTTTTTCTACTTCCTCTACTCTGTTAATTCCCTATAATTCATTCTTCATTTAAGTTAGTGTACCCTTCATTTCTTTTTTATGGTTTCCATGTCCTTTGTTATGCTGTTGAAGTTCTCACTAAATTCCTTGAGCACCCTTATAATCATTTGTTTGAATTCTGTGTCTGATAGTTTGCTTGCCTTCTTTTCATTTTTCTTTTTCTGGATTTCTCCTGTTCTTTTCTTAGGGACCTGTTTGTCTCCTAATTTTTGCTGCTTCCCTTTGTTTGTTTCTATATGCCAGGCTGAGCTGCTACATCTTTCAGTCTTGGGAGAGTATCCTTCTGTAGTAGTTGTCCTATAGGGCCCAGTGGCACAGCCTCCCCAGTCACCTGAGCTAAGTGCTTTGGGAGAATCCCAGGTGGGCTGTGTGCACCCTCCTATTGTAGTTGAGTTTTGATTGCTGTTGGCACATCACTCAGAGGATGTGACTTCCCAGACTGATCAGCTGCAAGGACCAGCTGTGACTACAGCAGAGGAGTTGCTGTACAGGGGCCAACCTCCTGGAGCAGGACTCACTTTAGTGGGGCTTTGGTGCCTGCCTTGTTCCCCTTTGAAGGTGTCACTCAAAAGGTGGCTGGGCTGTAAGCTGATGTAATCTGAAGGTGTCCACTAGTGACTCTGGTGCTAGCCTGGATGTGCAGGCCAAGGTCAGCCACTGCCTATTCCCAGCCCAGGGCCACCCTGCATGAGGTACAGAGAAAGATGCAGATGGCTGCTACTTGCGCTGGGCTTGGAGGTGCCCAGGAGAGGCCAAGCTGCAAACTGAAGCTGGTTACTGCTTATGCCGGGCCTGAGGCCACTTAGCTGGATGTATGGGGTATGCAGAGGCCAGAAGCTATTTATTTGAGAGATTTTTTAAAATCTGAAGACTTCTGGCCAAGATGGAGGCGTAGGTAAACATGCTATGCCTCCTCTCACAACCAAAATTAAGGACAACAAAGATTTAGAAACAAGAAAATAACCAGAACTCATAGAAAATTGAACTGTACAGAAGTACAACCACCATTCATCCAGACCGGTAAGAGGGGCGAAGCTGCGGCAGGAAAAAGCGGAGGTGAAGACCGGACATGCAGGCAGCAGTGGCTGGCAGATCACAGGTGCACAGGTGGCGGCTAGCAGACCCCGGGCATGGGGTAGCAACTGTGCAGACCCAGTGAGGCCACTCAAGGCAGCTGGCTGACCAGGTGGTGCAACATTCACGTGCAGATAATCCAGGCGAAGGGGAAGCATCGGAAGGGACTGGAATCCGAGAGAGAGCAGAGCAAACGCCATTGTTCCCTCTCAGACCCCACCCCACATGCAGTGTCACTACCCAGCGACTGGGCTGGCCCACCCTGGGGAACACCTAAGGCTCCACCCCTCACTACGTAACAGCCATGACTAGACCAAAAAGACAGAAACAAAACTGGCGCAAACCAGAGAACAAATCAAAGCCCCAGAGCCAATTCATCTAAGTGACCGATAGCCAACCTATCAGATGCACAGTTCAAAGCACTGGTGATCAGGATGCTCACAGAATTGGTTGATTTTGCTCACAAATTAGATGAAAAAATGGAGGCTACAATAAGTGAAATGGAGAAAACTGCACAGGGAACCAACAGAGATGAGAGGAAAACTGGGACTCAAATCAATGGAGTGGACCAGAAGGAAGAAAGAAACAACCAAACAGAAAACAAGGAAGAAACAAGAATTCAAAAAAATGAGGAGAGGCTTAGGAACGTCCAGGACAGCTTTAAATGTCCCAATATCCGGATTATAGGGGTACCAGAAGGGGAAGAAGAACAGCAACAAGTGGAAAACTTATTTGAACAAATAATAAAGGAGAACTTCCCCAATCTGG
>PVKU01011694.1:0-41324 GCA_004027475.1 Anoura caudifer | reverse complement strand
AAGGGTTTTCAGGAACAACTATAAAGAACGCATGGACAAAACCAAGGGGGGGTGGGATCAGGGGAGGGAGGGGGAATGGCTGGGTTAGGGAGGAGTAAATGCAGACAACTGGACTTGAACAACAATAAAATAGTTTAAAAAAATAAAGCAAAAAATGGGGGACAAAAAGATACAAACAACCTAATAATATTAAATATAGGAGGATTAAATAAATTTTACTCTTGAAAGAAGAATTAAAGTCTTCCATTATTCTGTATCATTTAAATTCTTTTCAGAGAATATTAGTCACATTTTAGTATATTTGCTTATAAATGTTAGTATATTTGCTTATAAATATTAAGCAACACATTTTGTTTATAAAGATTGTCAGTGTATGCTATAATAATGGGAAGCTAAAGATAGTATGATGTGGTTTACGATGGTTCTTTACAAACTTCAGGTGTTTCCCTGTCATCATTACAATTTTCTTGCCATACTTGTGAACAGTTGTACTATTACTTAATTAAAAACATTTTTTTACTTAAATGAAAATAAGATAAAATTGTGAGTTTTCTTTTTTTTCTTGAAAGACTTCGATGCAGTATGAACCCAGGCTGGTTGCTATTTACAGAGCCTCTGTCTGGCCTCGAGCAAGTTGGGTAGGGTGGGGCTTCGGGGAGTCCCCAGGGCAGAGCTAGTATAGCTCACCAGGCTGATGCCACATGGATGGAGTGCTTAACACAGGGAAGATGGCACCTGTGGGCTGTTTGATAGGAGGATGCCACACAGGGACATTGGAGGCTGTCCCTCCAGCCCTCGCCCCAAAGCCACACACCTCTGTCTCTTCCTGTATGACTCTGGTGCTGTCCCTCTGCCAGATCCCAAGGTAAGTGCCTACAAGTGAGCGTATGTGTGCTGTCCCTTTAAGAGGGTACCTGAGTTTCCCTGCAGCCTTCTGTCTCACGCAGGCAGATGGAATTCCTGCTGATTTTCACAGCGAGGTGTTATGTGGGCTCCTTATTCTGGCACTGGTACTCCAGGCTGGGGGAGCCCAGTGTAGGACTGAGACCTCTTATTCCTCAGGTGGGACCTCTGCAGCTAAGATATCCCTCTGATTGTCAACTGTTGCATGTGGGTATGGGGCTAGCCTGTTTTTTCGTGTCTCCACCCTTCGTGCCCATCTCAGTGTGGCTTCTTTTATATATCTTTGGTTTTACGGACCTAAAACTACTGCTCAGCTGGTTTCGGATGGTTACCCAGGTTGACCATTCTATATTTTAGTTGTAATTCTGATGTGGAACTGATCCTTGAGTAGAGTGACACAGGATGAAAAATGGCAGAACCTGATGCACTGGACAGCAGTGCTGTGGAAAGACCTTCCGTTAAGCTCTGCTTCCCACCTCCCCAGAGCTCGTCAGGTCCCTCCGCTTTCCAGATGCACATTTCTCAGCTTCTTCAATCCTGTGAACCACCTCTTATCCTTTCAATTAATTTACTTTATGTTCCTCCTAAATTGGCTGCTTGCTTTCTGTTGCTTGCATCCAAAGACTCTCAGGCAACAAAATGAAATGCTTTCTCTCCTCTAGGCAAATTTCAGTAAATACCTTCTAGTCGAGGTTATCAGTCCATTACTGCTCCCCAACTGCACACATTTATGGTGATGAGCACCAGGAGCCATGTTTGTATAGCATGAAGCTAGCTCCTGGCAATGGATGATTGTTCTCTGGAGCCATCTGACTCCACCTGAGCCAATCACATGTTCATCTGTGAACTAATGTGAAAGCAGATCATCCTCTATGTGCACCAAAACCAAGAAAGCTGGTCCTCAGTGAAGCAGAGGCCATGAGGGCCAGTCACTCACAACTGCCTCTCCATCTGTCCCCACACCTCCCCTCCTTCCTTAGTTCTCATTACATTCCTGCCCCTGGATTAAATGAAATCCTCCTGACTCCCAACCTCTCTCCACCCCAGCCACTTTTTTTTTCTTAAACTAGTTCAAGTGGGCTTCTCTTTCTTATAATAGAATCACCTTTCTTCCAGATTCTCATAAATCCCCCTTTCTCCAGAATCCCCTGAGTCTACCTTACCCTCCTGCCCCAAATGCACTGGCCAATTTGAACACACATCCTGTTTTCCACAAAGAGCCTATGCTTTTTTTCTTTACCTGGATCATACTCCTTGTGGGAGCCTCCCCTCCTAGTTTTTAGTTACTCCTGTAAGTGTAGCCTTTGGGAAATCTAACCCTATTTAGTCCCTGATCTAGGAAAAGAGGTAATGTAGCTATTGTTCCAGTGTAGATCATAGAGAACCAAAACAAGAATTACCCAAAATGGCCAAGAATAAGGCTCTGGGTTATTGAAAAGTTTATCATGGTCATTTCATTACAACACATGTGACCTCACTGGGGTTCTCTAACAGCTTTCATGGATGGCTGCCAGTACTTTTAGGCTCCAATTCTTTATTTCTCTGTGAGGCACAGCTTTGTCAGGCAGAAGAAAACAGACATATCTGGTCCTCACATTGCATCTCAATAACAGAGTGCTGCACTCAGGGGCATTGTGGCCTTTGAACCCACCCATTCAAGGTTTCAGAGTCTGTCTGATAACAAATGAAATACAGTGGTACCTGGGTACTTGTCATTAATTCATCAGGAAATTTTGATGAGTGCCAAGACTGACAAGTACTGAATGATGAAGCATTTTCTCTTGCGGGGTGGCAGCATGACTCATACAAGTTCTAGCAAGTGCAATGAGTCCCAAGCAAGCACTCAGTGCTAAAACATTTTTTTTTTTCTTGTCAAAATGCAACAAGTACAGGGTTTGATGACTTTTGAAGCTGATGAGTCCCAAGGTATGACTGTAATAAATATTGCTTTGTCTCTTTATCATTTGACAGGATGTTTGCAAGCCAAACCAAAACCAGATGAATCCCTCTAAGTTCCAGGCAACTCTGATGAGCAGCTAACTGCTTGTGGGTCTGAGATCTGCTGTGGTGCACATGTACCACATACACGGGCCATGCCCCCTCCTGGGTCCCCACACACACTGACAGCAGTCATATTCAATACACTGGGGAGGGGACAATTTCTGTATCTGATCCACGCAAATCTCATTAAACAAGCTATGGGATGAGTGCACAGCCAAGTTCATTTTTCGCCTTACAAAAGGATAAACTGCAGAGACCCTCTAATATCCTCTGCCACATTCTATTTATAAAAATCCAATTTTCGCAGGAACTTCTCTACCTCTGAGGGGAAGAGGCCAAGAGAAAGAATACCAGCTTTTTTTTTTTTTTTTATCTTACAGTGGACCAACTTCAAGAAAATATTAAACTCCAGCAGGAAAAGGTGGGGTCAGACTCACTGTAACCTTCTGCTCACAGGAAGTTGCAGGGTAGGTGGCATATTCAAGACTCAGAAAAATAGTTCTCTACCTCTAGGGCATCAGATGGCAAAAATGGGGTCAAACAGCCTCTGGGGGGTGTCTTTTGGCACTGGAATTGCATCACTTTCATGACTACTGTCACAGTGACCCCCATGGATTAATCAATGAAATTCTCTGAGGGTGACCCTCCTAACAAGATATGAAAGATATATTTCAATATATATCTTTATGTATCTACTAGCTGTGATGTTAGATCATTTTTGCAACAGCTATTTTTGACAAAGCTTATATCCATTTAATAAAATTAATTCACTCTGTTGCTTCATCATATGAAAACAGTTAGACATGCCCAACAAATTTGGAAGGTGTTTGGGACAGTGTGACATGAAATCAGGTTAAGTGGCATATTTGAAATTTGCCCTGGGCAGCTCTGCAAGGTGCCTCAGAGAAGTAGAAGTTGGTGCAGCCACAAAGCTCCAGGAACAGATACAATGGGATGTCCATGGGGTGGGCGACGGGGACAGCATGCTGTCCATAGCACCTGAGGCTGTGAACACAGCTGTGGTTTTAAATAAGCTACACGGAGGAAGTCACATGGCAAACACCGTGATTAGAAGGGTGAAATGGGAGAGAGCTGCCTCTCACGTGGGCAGTTCTGTATAAACTGCTCCAGGGGAAGTAGCAGCAGAGACATATTTATTTAACAACAGTTAGTGATTCTCTTGAGAAATGCGTGGAAAGCAAACCAGCAAAATAATAAATCAGACAAAAGTAGGGGACTGAAGGGTATTTAGGGAATTTTAAGGTACATCTCTAACCCCTGAGATCAAAATGACATACCTCGACTATGATGTTCCCCAAATATATTCCCAATGGATTATTTCCTCATGTGGTGAACATTTATGTTAAATGTATGGATCAATCACTTTTCATGTCTCACTTCTAAAATTTTCAGTTACAATGCCCTGAAGAATGTTTGTCTTCACAAACTATAGTCTGGGCATAGGAGAAGCTTTTTACAGCATGTGGAGAGTGATCAACCATCTCAGTTGCCTGCAAGTAAGAGGTTTCCCAGGATGCAAGAATTTTTAATGCTGAAACCAGGACAGTCCCCAGCAAACAAGGCTGGCTGGCCACCCTAACCCTGATTGATACAGAGCTCCAAAATATAACAACAAACATTACCACTGATGCTAAGAGTTCCATACAATGCAGTCTGCCCACAGGTTTTGCCAATCTAAACTGTATAGAAGGACTTTAATACACTTAAAAGTAAATAAAAAAAAATAAGTCCTGGGGGATGTAATATACAGCAGGGTGACTATAGTTAATAATACTATGCTGCATATTTGAAAGATCTTAAAAGTTCTCATCACAAGAAGAAAATCTGTAAGTATGTGGTAACAGATGTTAACTACACTTACTGTGATGACCAGTCCATAGTAGCATAAGTACTGAATCATTACTGTACAGCAGAAACTGATATAATGGTATGTCAATTATACCTCAATAAGATATGATTTGAATTCAAAAATAAAAACCTTAGAAAAATGGAAAGCCCCACATGGCTGAATGCCTCCACTGGTCTCCCTTTGAGCACCTGGTATGTTACAGGCAGAGCCTCCAACCGTGAGCGCGGACACTCCCTGTGGAGGGCTGGGGGCAGGGTCACGAGTGCGCAGCACTCTGCATCTGTGGCAGGCTGCATTCCTTCAGGACGATCCCCGAAGCAGCCCTAATGGCAACCTTGTAAAAGAAGATAACAAGTCCTAGCATACTGTCAGATGATGCCAGATTCAAACCCCATGTAATTGGCTACAGGAGAGGATGGTGTGTCAGAGTATTTGGCTGAAAAGACCATGTTTCCAAATAAATTTGGAAGATAGCTAAGGCTGCTGTGAAACAGAGCAAAATATATGGCAATGAAAGGCAGAAGAAGAACCAGTCATTTAGACAAATCATGTCATCAAACATCCACTTCTCTTCATAGGGCTTGTGGCTGTTCCTGATTTTCTGTGCAAGCTTTTGGAATACTTTGAATAAAAGTTGGAAAGTCAAAGAAAGAAGAAAAAAGCCCCTCTCTGTTCTTCACATACCTGCTTCTGACAGGAAAAGAGACACAGTGCTACTACGTGGTCCAGCATGGTATCTGTCTATGGTTTGTCTGTCTATGACAGACAAACATAAGCTAGGCCGTTACTCTGTTACTGCCCTAGGCTCTATAATTTATGATCCTGTCTAACTCACCAAACATCATCCCCAGGAGCGTAGATTTTTATTCCCCCCACCCCCCAGCTCCCACATTAGGAAGCAGGTACTCAGTGAGGTTGAGGGCCTTGCCCAGGGTCAAACAGCTCCTAAATGACAGTTTTAAACTCAGGTCTGCCTGTCTCCGAAGAGCTTATATGAGCACCTATGCTTTGAGCACCTACTGTTGTGTCACATACTGTATAGATTCTAGGATACTTATGGATAAACGGCAGAGAACATGTCTTAAAGAAGTTCATAAGCTGGGAGGGAATCTAAGAAGCAACACCACTAGAAATTATTATAATTACTAAGTGCTTATGAGTTGCCAGATATCATGCAAAATGTTTTCCAGTCCGTATTTCAGTTAATCCTTCTCTTACCTATTGATAAAGCTATTATTTTCCATGTTTTGTCGCCCCTTGGGCTTGGAGAAGTTAAGCAACTACAACAAAGTCACAAGGTTAATTAGTCACATGTTCTGACTCCAAAACCCACTCTTTAACTAGACTGTACATAAGACAAATGCAGCAGATGACAGCCCGAGCTCAGCACCACATGAATGAAGTAGGTGGACTGCTGAGTTTACAAGTAGAAGGCATCACTAAAAACTGGTTCTTTTGGGGAAGTTTTCAAGGATATAGGAGATGGTGCTGAATCACAAAGGAAGTTGTAGTGATGATGATGACAATGATGACAATGACCACAGCAACAACACAGATGGAGGGTAATGGAGAGGGGGGTGGTTCAGCCACCACTTACCTAATGCTTATTTTGTGTCAGCCTTTTAATGTTCATTATCTTGCCTCCTCCCACAACAAGCCTCTGAAGTAGATGCCATCATTAGCCTCCTTATATAGAGTGGTCGAAAGTTACATGGCCATGACAGGATGGAGCTGGAGCTTGAACCCCTAAAAAAAGACATATGCGATGGCCTGTGCTCCTGATTACCACCTCACACTGCCCCTTTGTAACCGCAAAGTGGAAGAAACATGAGGACACACTATATCTCCCAACGGGAAGAGCTGCAAAGTTATGCTGCAGGCTGGAAACACAGGGAGGGATATAGCACTATGGCCACTTTGTAATACACCACCACAGGGGTGATAAACCAGGCACACAACATGGTGAAGATGGATCAGGTGGGATTTGGAAGGGACAATGTGACAAGAGGCCACCCTGTAGCCAGAAAGCTCAAACAGGAGGCAGCTGTAAGAGTCCTGGCATGAGAGTCTAGGGCTAATAAGGCAGAGGGGAGTCAAGGTTACAGGAAGGGTGGACAGAACTGGGGAAGGGGTGAGGAGGAGGAAAGATGGCTCAAGAATAATTCCACAAAGTTCACATTCTTATGATTGAAGGGACAATAATAAACCATCAAACCAAAAGGAAGCTCCAAGAGAGAGTGAATTTGGTGTTCTCATAATGAAACGCAGAAGTGAGTGGAACAACCAGGCAGACAAACCTAGGGAGGAGCACAGAGCGAAATCTGGCCCTGGAGTGGTAATTTGGGAAGCAACTAGAAGAAGTGATTGCGGAAGCTTCCATCAGTCAGGTTCTTTGTTGCAAACAACTGACTCTGGCTACTTTAAGAAGCAATTTATTTAAGGATATCAGGTAGCTGTGAGTCTTAAAGCTGGAAAAACAAGTTGTAAGGCTAAGAGGACAGAAGCAGCACCTCAAATCACATGCAAAAATGCTTCCAGGGAGAAACACTGGCCAAACTCAGACCACCCCCACCCTCTGCCTGCCCACTGCCACTGCGGATGGAGATATTAGATGCCAATAATGCTGGGACTCTTCCCACTGCAGCCTCTGGGAAGTGGATGTAGCTCTCAGTTCCCTCACCAGGTCAAATCTTGCCTCCTCTGTGTCAGCAGCCAAAGATTCAAAATCTGTTTAAGGTGGGTCTGCATAGTCACATGCCTGAGTCCTAGCTGCAAGGGAAGCTGGAAAGAACATGGGGGATTCTAGCTTCAATCACCCCAGGTACTTTCTGCCTTCTTCCAAGACACATATGAGAGGTGAAGCAGAGTTCCAAGATACTGGGAGGTCAAGAAGGATAAACGTTCACTGCAAGTATCCTGTTCTGTCTTTTCTAAATAATTGATTGTTAAATTTTACATGTCTCAGAATGAACAAAGAGTTTAAGATGGTGATGCTAAGGTTTTGGACAAGATAGTCACATTCATCCTTAGTGGAGTCTAGAAGCTGCTATAATGACATAGTCTGTCTTTCATGCTGGTGGAGGGGGGAGGACAATGCTCCTGGAGGGGGCTGTCAGCAGGCGTGCTCACTGAGAAAAACAAAGCTGTCTTCTGTTCAGAAGTGCTGCGAATCTCCTACAGCCTGAGCCAATCGTGGGGCTCTGAGGACCATTTTTAATTTACTGATAAGTGAAATTTTATAATGTGACATCTTTGAGTACTGCTGCCCTCGTCTCTTAAACAAAGAGAAGCAATTCCCATGCCAATACCATCCTATTAACTTAACCTGATAATGCTGATGTGGCCCAGGGCTGGCAGGATGGCCTAGATTACAACTAACAGCACCTGTCTCCACTTACAAACATATGGCTTCACCCTTACATGGATGCTGAGACAGATCATTTTGTATTTTATAGGTTTAGATTCAAAAGCACACCTAGGGCTAGCTATCACCAAATTCTAGTAGGGAACCTTGTCCTCCCCCTTCAGTACCCTCTTTTCCTAGATTTTATGCAGCCGTGGCCCATCGGAGGGCAGCAGATAAAAGGACTCACCCAAGCAAGGCTGTACCTTCTGAGGGTCCGGTAAAAGGAGTCCTTGTTCTGAGTTACTGAGCCAGGCTCAGCTACAGCATCCCAGCACCAGTGGGTGGTGCTGGGCAAGTTGTCAGACCTGACAGTCTGCTCATCCAGAAACAGGGATAAGAACACTGTTATTTCATCACAGTACAGCTGCCTTGGTGACTCTACAGTACTATGAGTACTATTTTTTATAGTAACAAGCTCTGCCCAATTTCTAGTGGCCACTTAAGTTTATCTAATGAGGAAGGAATCAGAGAAGACTGTTTTTCAGACTGACTACTATAAATACCAGGAACTCAACTTAGTAAAATCGCTGCTTATTTGCCAAAAGTTTGGGTTTCATTTTCAGACAAAATATCATTAATTAAAACTGTGAAAAATGAAGTAGAGTCTTACAAAAAAAAAGTCACTCAGCTATCTGTGACGGCAAGCTGGGGCGTGCCTGTAGGCACGGAGATGGGCCGCTCTGGGACCCTCCCCTCTGCTGCGTGCCCTGGGTCTTTCCTTTCTACTGGGCTGGCCAAAAAGTCCATTGTTCTTTCTGTAAAATAAAAGACACATTTTTCATTTTCACCAATCACTTTACTGATTTGGATATTTTGAGCATGTCTCCCAGTATTGGCTTCTAGTGAGTAGAGGCAAGAGGTGCTGTTAAACATTTTCCAATGCGTAAGACAATCCCACAGCAAAGAATTATTTGGCCAAAATGTCAGTAGTACCAAGAAACTTCGCAAAGCACTTTTGACAGGTCTAATCAGTCACAGAACCTTCTCCATACACTGCACAAATCTTTTTTTGCATTTCAGTTGTATTTTTACCTTTCTTGAAATATTGAAGCATAATATGCCAAAAATGTTGCATATCTTCTTCCATCTTCAATATTAAAATGGCTACACAAAAAAATCACCAATCTTGATACTTTTTTTTAATGCACATTGATATGACAGCTGACACAATACAATGTAACAAAATTGTTTCAAACAAAGTTAAAGACAACTAAGCACTACCAAAGCCATCATACAGAAAACATTAAATGAACTTTTGGCCAACTCAATACATTCAAAACACCCTCACATTTATTTTTACTTTTGGGGGGACTAGGGAGAGTAATACAAATAGGAGAGTGAATCTGATCTATTGGGCCCCTGAGGATATTATTTAGTAATGGAATAAAAAAATTTAATATATACTAGTTGTACCATATGTTAAGATTAAGGGCTAATTTCCACTTTCCTTAAAATTATCACTGATTCGATCTATTCCTAACATTTTATCTCACAGAATAACAACAAAAAATAAAATGGAATATTGTTCAGATATAGGAAAACATAAAGCGCTGAAACACGCTAAATATGGATGAACCTTGAAAACCTGATGCTCAGTGAAAGCAGCAGTTCAAAGGACCACATATTGTACGATTCTACTTATGTGAAACATCCAGAAAAGAGAATCTATAAGGACAAAAAGTAGATTATTGGGTGCATGGGGCTGGGGATAAGGAGCAGGGTAGGGGGAAATGGGGAGTGCCTGCTAATGGGTTATAAGGCTTCTTTTTGGGTTGATAAAAATGTTCTAAAATTGATGGTGGTAGTAGCACAATATTAACTATACTAAAAACCACTGAATTGTATACTTTTTATTTTTAAAAAAGATTTTACTTTTTTATTTTTAGACAGGGGAATGGAGGGAGAAAGAGAGGGAGAGTAACATGATGTGTGAGAGAACACAGATCAGTCGCCTCTTGCATGTGCCCCAATTGCAGACCTGGCCCGCAACCCAGGCATGTGCCCTGACCAGGGATGGAACTGACAACCCTTTGGTGTGCAGGCTGGTGCTCAGTTCACTAAGCCAAATCAGCCAGGGCTGAATTGTATACTTTAAGTGGATGAACTATACAGGGTGGGGCAAAATTAGGTTTATACTTGTTTGTATGGAGAATAATACAGTAATTAATAAATAATAATACAAGAATAAACATTGTTTTGTGTACTCGCAATTGCTGTAAACCTACTTTTGCCCAGCCCTGTATGATATAAGAATTATATCTCAAAAAGCTCTTATTAAAAAAAACTAGTAGAAATAATTGTAGTTATTAGATGGTATTAAAGGCCAGACAGTGTTCTAAGCATATTTTCAAGTTTTATGAGGAACCTACAAAGGAGGTACCATTATTATCTGCATTTTACAAGTAAGAAAACTCAGCTACGAAAAGATGCAATAACTTCCCAAGGTGAAAAGCTAGGAAACAGGGATCCAGGATTCGAATTTAAGCCATCTGACTTTTCAGCCACGTTCTTAACAGCTCTGCATGTACAGACAAGTGCAGGCGTAGCCCGGGGCCGTGCAGCACTTGTCACGACAGAACACAGGACACAACGGAAACGTCCACCGGTTGGGAACAGTCCAAACGCATCCCGGTGTCTTGTCCACTGAAAAGCGTGATGGCGCCTGCCTGTGCTGCCGTGGAAAGGCAACAGAAACAACAGGAAAAAATCATGTGTCTTTCTTGCACCCATCTGTGCTTTTTACAAAGCACTGTAAGTGCAAGTGTACATAAGCATGACGATTTTCTGTCATCTTTTAGAAAAAACTAATAACTGGTTTCCTCTGAGAAGTAGGTCCGTGGTGGCAGGACGTTTCTATTTCCAAGAAGCCTTCTCTAACCCACCAGACGAGAGCAGAGCTGCACATGGCGTCTCCTCCCTCACAGCATCCCTCACCACACTGGTCTCTCTCACTCCTGGTGTCACTCACTGGGGCCACCATTTATTTCATCTGCCTGGCTTTTTGCTTCCCTCCTCTCTCTCTGACCAGCCTCTAAGCTTCCTGAAGGCAGGCACTGGGCTTGTTTCTTGCTATGCAGTGCCAGGCACATAAGCAGAACCTCCACAATTACTTGCTGCTATCCATCAGACAAACAAATGAATAAATGAATTAAGGTCAAATTACCTAACTTCAACTGCCAACAGTCAAGGGCACAAGTAGCGATTGGTGGAACAGGAGGGCACTAGCACACAGCGGCACAAGCAGCCTTGAATACTTGTGCCCCTTAAGCACTCAAGAAAATGATTTATTATTTTAATTAAAAACACTTACTTTCAACCATCCCCCCCAGTCCCCCGAAGCATTTACTTTCATCCAGTCCCAGAGAAGCCATGCAACCATGATCATTTCCACATTGGATCTTTTCCGTTATCCTTCCCTAATGAACTGGGGGGGGGGTGGGGGGGGGCGTGGTTGGTACCTAAATGCACTGACTTGAGACTTTGCACGAACACTGCAGTGATCCGGCACCACGTGGCCAACAATCAAGCTTAATCAGGTTCTACTAGTTTTTAAATTACACACGTTATTAGATAAGATTCATTTAATTTTGTATCTAACAGCTACAGCTTATTAGCTTGGCTGCTCCCAGACATTTATAGTAACTCAGTGTTGAATCTATACTATGAGTAAACTTAGCCAGGATCCAATTAGTGAAATAAACTCTTTGACATAATAGGGGGCTTTGGTATGATAGAAAATATACTTTAATGTGTCTTGGAAAAAAAGATTAAGGAAGGTATATTATCCAAGTGAAATTTCTAAAGATGCTACCTTATATAGCAATATGAAACTTCTTCACAAGAATATTTATGGATTATAACACCAGTATTTCACCCAAATAATGTATTTAAAAAGAAAGGAATAATAAGGTTTTTATACAACCCGAATAATACATATTGAGAAGAAACTACCGTGGTTTTCCAATAAACTATTTAGGAACTGGAGGGAACAATATGGAACCCCAAATGTGCCAGCGAGCTCCTAATCCTGGCTACTACACGACAGGTGTCCTCAGCAGTTGTGGAATTTAAATGTGCTCCGGCTCCTGGCCTCTCATTGTTTTTTCATTTCACATTCTGATCACTTGACCAATTACTTGATAATTAAACTCCTTTGGGACCATGCTCCTTTTTAGTATTTCATTAGTTGTGAAAAATAGGCCCATCAAAGAGGTGAAACGTTCCATTTCTAGAAAATGAGTGTTCACAGAAAAAACAATGAAAGACGTAAATATTCTAATCAGCTAAGAAGCAGCTTGAAAGACACTAGTTTTGTCTACACCACACCAGCTTCCCAGAGGACCCTGCAAGCCTCCACAGAATCCACCCGCCATCCCCAGAAAAGCCCAAGGAAGGGTGGAGGGTGGCGGAAGTGGGCTTCAGAGCTGGGCTGGTCCATCGTCTCTAAGCAGACTGTCGTCACAGGCCATCTGCCAATGGCCTCTCCAGTCACGGTTTGCTCCAAGGGAAAGCGTCCTTAGATGGGAGTCAAAAACAAGAGCACTGAGATCATAAATTATTTTTGTTCCTTGGCTCCTTATCCTTTGGAGTCAGAGCCATCCAGGATCAGATGGAAGCTATAGACCTCCCCCCGCCCCCCCCCCTCCACTCCCAAAGCATCTATGCAAATACACTGGATTTTGCCCAATTTCATGGGTCTCACTGGCCAGACGAAGCCTATGCATGAACTTGGAACACAGGCTAAGAAACCTGCCTCTAGAATTCTCCCACTGGATATTATATTACTCAGTACCCCAGAAGGGAATCCTCAGAAAAATTTTCTTTTACATCTAAGACTTTCTATGAAAATCTGTGTCTCTGTTAGACATGGGTAAGATTTTATTATTTTGACAACTCTCCCCCAACAGCCCCATTTGCTTCTGCCTCCCTCCCTCTGGTCCTGACTTTCTA
This sequence comes from Anoura caudifer, assembly GCA_004027475.1. NCBI lineage: Eukaryota > Metazoa > Chordata > Mammalia > Chiroptera > Phyllostomidae > Anoura > Anoura caudifer. Next base: position 28,194 of record PVKU01011694.1, on the reverse strand, counting down.
TATGAACTTACGTTTTCTTTGGTCCTGATTGATTGATTCTTATATTTTTCCATTGCATGTTTCTCTTCATTTGAAGCCTTCTCAAATGCTTCATGGAACAACAAAAAATAATAAAAGGATCTCTCAATGTTCAGTTTTTGATCCCAAAACTGGAAACCAGAGAGAAAGAATATGGAAGGCTTTTTTTTCTTAATCAAAAAACAATTGTTAACTTGCTCCTGTTATTCAGCCCTACTCATATTTGTTTTCATTGAATAATCAAATGGCCACGTTTTCCTAGCTACAATTAGGAAGCCTTAGCCTTTAATTAAAGGTGGAGTTTCTAGCATTGAGTTTATGCTTTGGTCAATTATAATATCCACATATTGACTATGAAGAGACAGCTCCAACTAGTCAAATAAGGGCATGTCCATACGTGCATATGGAGAAGGGCTCCTAGCTGGGGGTCACGGGGATCTGTGAACCTGGAGGGGAAAAAACTTCATTTTCACTAACCTCTAACTGATATTTAGCATTTCCTTCTACTATGAAGTTGGGCAGAAAAATCATCTTACGTAATAACACTCCAATGACTTCGTCACCAACAGAAAGCACAAGACTTTTTCCTATCCCTTAACGGTGGTTGTAAATACCTCGCAATATGGTTTAAGCTCAGCACTTTGAAATCATCGCAGTTATAAGCCCTACTGTTAGACTGTGTTATATAATAGATCAACAAAGCAGCATGTGTATCACTGTATGGAATAATTTTTTCAATATTTTGATAACTATATTTCAATATAATTGGTTTCCTTTGAAATCCCATGCATTTTATTTTAAACATTTAAAAACATTCTGAGAGGCAGTCCAGAGGAGCCATCAATCTGCCGACAGGGTCTGAGGCACAAAGCAGGTTAAGATGCCCTGACCGGGAACGGCGTGGACACCGCCAACAGCGAGCGCAGCCCCTCGGCCACGACGCCATGTGGCAAGTGCTGGCGGGGTGGGAGGATGATCACTGCTGCCAGCAGCGCTGCTTCTGATCGCACACCTAATCAGAAACAACTTTTCAAGTAACACTCCAAGCTCCCTAATTAGAAATATTAGGTAAATCAGCTCAAACCACTTTCAATCAGCCTTAGCAGAAGGGAGGTAGTGTCGCTGATTGCCTGGATGCTTGAACAGTTCCTTTAATGGATGTGAAGGAGCCAGGAAGCCACAGGGCTGGCTGATTGCTCCAGGTGACACCGCTAGGCATTTCTTCGCACAACCTGCAGGAAGAGGCAGACAGCCCACACCCATTCCGGAGCCTGTGGTACTACAACCCAGCCACTCATCATTTCAGGCACTCACATAACTCCCCGCTTATGTTTCTGTATATTAAACTGTACAGCAAGTTGTCTTTAATCTTGGCATTTCTTAGTGCCTAGAATAAGCACTTAAAAATAAAAACTCAAGACTAATCAGACAGCTGAGGAAATGAACCTGAGTTAATTAAGCTTCTTTTAAAAACAGCAACAACAAATCCTTGTAATAGGGACTAAAGGGTTCCTGGTCAGTGGAAACTTTCTGAGTACCTAGAGTGTGGCAGGCACTGCACGCACTTGTCACTTGTATGGCAGGAACTGAGACACTGGTTGGAGAAAAGAGATAATATGGAAACACAGTGCCAGTGGGTCCTGAGAGATGTCCTCCAGGGAACTAGCTAGCAAACTGGCTAGTGTTCACTCCATGCAAGCACTGGAGCAGATCTCAGACCTAGCCAATTCGTGTGACTTCAAGCCCAGAGAAAACCTGACCAGAGTGCACAGAAGAATGGCTGATAGCACATGGCTTCAATGAGCCCACACAGGGAGATTATCATGCCTGGATCTGGCTAGGAGAGAGGATAACCAACTCTGAGATTTCAATCCATGGAATGCAACACCGTTACCAAAAGCCTGACATAAGCCTCTATGTATCAACATAACAGGATTTTTCCAGACCGATGGAAAGGGGTCAAGTCAGTCACAGAACAATGTGTAGAGAATGATGGCAGTGACATAAGGCAAGCTGCTTACACATACACACACTTTAACTATGGTGAGCCTAAGAGAAGTACTTGGGGACAGAGGAGTGGGGAGGGTGACACAGTTTATTCTAGGTACACATTTTAAATCTTTACAAAAAGAATGTATTGGTATATTACTTGTATAATTTAAAAATCTAATAAAATAATTAAACAGATCTGAATCTACCTAAGTTTAAATCCACCGAAGATTAGAATGAAAAGAATTTCATTGTTTCCACATGTCCATATTTCTTATTTCTAGGCCAAGTACAGATTTTAGTCTGTTTTATTCACTGATGTAGCACAAACATCTAGAACAGTGCCTGGCACAAAGTAAGTACTCAGCAAAGATTTGTTAAAGAAATGAAGTAATTATTCATCTAATCCAGAAATCTGTACCGAGTGCCTACCATGTGCTAGCTCCTCGCTAAGGATCATGGGAAACATATAATGACTTATTTGACCAGCATTCACGGAACACCTTTCATATGCCCACCAGTGCTGGGTACTCAATGAAAATACACACTGGCACAGATACACACTTCCACTGCCCTTTAGAATTTAAAATTAAGCTTGGGGGAAAGTGAACTTGTAGAGGGTTGGAGGAATGAGATAAGGCCTTTTTCTGGCCAGAGCTTTAATCCTGGCTTTGGTTTTCAAAATTATGACTCTGAGGCTTTGCTTATCTTTGTCTTATACCAGAAGTATGGTCATGCATTTATGCTTGCCTAGCTAGGGGAAAATGAGTACCAACTTTCCTGGACTGTGTGAACAATGGAAGGATAAATGGCTTATTCTTTGCCCGAAGCCCAGGGCACCAAAGCATTCTATCGTCGCCCAATGGCTTTATTTCCCAATCCTATCCATTCATCACAGAATTAGAAATCTCCAAGTGGGGAAGCAGTCTTGATGGTCATTTGACCATGGCTACTCTTCTCTGGACCTTGGCTCAGCCACTCACATCTAATTTAAGGTGAAGGGCTGCCAAACTAGATGAAATAAAACTTGAGTCTTTTCAGAAAACCGCAATTCTGTTTAGCAGTAATTCTACTTTATATTCCTGTAGCAGCTTCTGTGCCTGACCACTACTCTGTTGATTCCTTCACTCTCCAGCTTTGCCGCCGTATCTGCAGAAGCCCAACCCTTCTCTACCTTAGCGTTAAGACTTTCCACCTCACTGGATTATTCTGCACTTATCCATAACACTCACCTCTAGGCACATCCCCTCTCCTTCAACTTTTCAGCACTGTTTCTGAACTCAATTCCATTTTCACATTCAGTCACTTTGGTCCTAGCAGAAATGGTCCCAGAAATTTAAATATAACATGCCTTGGATCATTTTAACTTTGGAACTAAAATGTGATTACTGTGCAGTGGGTGGACAGAAGGCAACTTGGGCAACGACATTAAACTGGTGATGCTTCTGCTTCTAGTGATGAAAGGTTTCTTCATCGATAAATCCAAAATTATCAATATTAAAGGTTTATCTCTTCTTATCCAAGACCCTCTTTGGGCCAGATATCACATGAAATTTGGAGTTTTTCAAACTTGAAAATACCACTACTGTGCATAGGGCAAATATTAAATAACACCTCAAGCTGGTCTTGAGTAATGTTTTTTAGCAAACTATATGGACATATGAATATTCTCACTAAATAGGATAGAGACTATAAATAGCCTAATGTCAGTTCAAGTCAATTTTGCTACCAACTGAATTAGCTTCAAAATTAAGAAAAACCTCTTAGTTTTCAGAGCTTTCTGAATTTTGGAATGTCAGATAAGAGATTGTACAAGTATACATGATCCAAATCAAAGAATCAGGTGTAGGTCTCCTGACCATTCCGCTTAAAGGCCCTTTTAAAGCAAACATATGTGGTTGTCTTCCTGAATATTTTGGTCAAGTTCTGTTTTGGAAGCCCTGAATGGAAGCGGTCACCCTGATTTCCCTATTCAGACTGTTGTTTACAAAGCAAAACAAAACCTACAAACTTATAGCATTTCCCTTTGAAAGCTGAGCATGGTAAGACTAAAGTAATGGTAGTTTTCTTGCTAAACTGCATTATCTTTGACAGTTGAAGGGACTTTTCACAAACCACTTGCATACACATAAAAATTGTGCATAGCTCTGGCTGGTGTGGCTCAGTAGATTGAGCACTGGCCTGTGAACCAAAGGGTTGCTGGTTTGATTCCCAGTCAGGGCACACACCTGGGTTGCAGGCCAGGTCCCCAGTAGGGAGCATTCAAGAGGCAACCACACATTGAGGTTTCTCTCCCTGTTTCTCCCTCCCTTCCCCTCTCTAAAAATAAATAAATAAAACTTTAAAAAACTGTACATAATACATTTGTTGGCAGGAAAATAGTACCAGGTACTATTAGACTGATGGGCTCGGATTGGACCTCAGTTCAGCAACCTCAGTACTTGAGTTCTAGCTATGAAAGAATTCAGAGCCAAGACTCAAACTGTGAGAGAAAGTTTATTCAGAAAGTCACTGCGGTAGAAGAAGTAAGCCATAGAAGAAACGGGCTCAGGAAACAAGTTACAGAGGCCAAAGAAAGGGCCCTTGGAGCATAGGAGAAAGCATGCCTGGGGGAAAGAGGGTGTGGAAAGGTGTCGGCAGGCTCCATAGAGAGCTGTGCTGGGGTCTCATCTTGAGGGTATTTATCTGGAGGTCTCAGGGGAGGACTGCAGCAGAATATCCATCAGCTTCCCAGGTGTGTCCTTTCAGGGTCATGGTCTCCACTGATTGGTCAGTGCCCAAACAAGGGGTCCTTAAGTCAATGCAGCTGGTCCTAATGTCAGCCATAGAATCACTTGCCTGGTTTTGCTGCTTTTCTGGGCCTGAAACTGAAACACAACTGAGACCTAGATGTACCTGATGTGGGTTAGAACCTCACTGTCCTGGGCCCTAATGCTTAAAAGGGCTATTCTCTGGCCCCCTTGTTCATTTTCCTCTATGGGAGTCCAGCCCACGTGACTAGTGACATGGCAAGGGAGGTGCCAAACAGCATGACCAACAATATGAAAGGTCAGGGAGTCTAAACGACATGACCCGCAATGTGCTAGGGGAGAAAAGGTTACCCTGAGGGCGAGGTCCTTGTTTTCCCAGTTTTGCCTATTGCTAGGCACCCAGGGCTTTCCATCCTGGTGACCTTCTATACCTGGCCCAAGGTCCTTGCTCTGCTCACATCTCTCTGCCTACCACACATTGATAAGCAAAAAACATGCAAGGTCCTATGCATTTTAGTCTAGTAAGTGCTTCTCAAACTTGATTGTCCAAAAGATTGAACTGGGGATCTTGTCACAATGCTGACTCTGCCTCAATGGGTCTGGGTGGGGCAGAGATTCTACATTTCACACAAGCTCCTGGCTGCACTGTGGGGACCACCCTTCTTGTCAGAAGGTTGCAGTGATGAGTGCATGAAGTTGGAAGTACACAGACTTGAGTTAGATCCTGACTCCATCACTTATAAACTGAATGACCCTGGGATAAGTACTTAATTGCTCTGAGCCAGTTTCCACCATCAGTAGAAGTGGAAATAACAAGGACAACTCTTTTTCATGACCATAAAGAGTAGGTGAGCTAACAACACAGTTCCTAGAGAATAACAGACCCTGAATTCCATCCTATGACATTTGTGGCAGGCTAAATAATGACCCCCAAAGATGTCCACATCCCAGTCCCCAGAATCTGTGAATACATTACTTTACATGGCAAAAGGTGAACTTGCTGATGAAATAAATTAAGATACTTGAGATGGAGAAATTATCCTGAGTTATCTGAATGGGCCAATGTAATCACAGGGGTTTTTGTAAAAGTGAAGCAAGAGGGTAGGAATAATAGAATATCAAAGGTCAAAGAGGAGAAAAGATGCTGTTTCTGGCTCTGAAGGTGGGGCAAAGGGCCTAGTTCCAAGAAACATGAGCAATCTCTAGAAGCAGAAACCTTTAGAAGGAAGGCTTCTCTTAAGATCCATTTTAGACTTCTGACCTCCAGAATTTTAAGAGGATAAATCTGGGTTGTTTCAAGCCACTAAATTTGTAGTGATTTGTTACAGCAGGCACAGGAAACACCATCTGCAAAAATAATGCTAAAGCAGGCCTGCCTCACTTTACGTACACAAAGAATTCTTCAAGGAGCTTTTATATCAAGAGAAGAATTCCTTCCGCATTATCTGCTTTGTTTGGATATAGCAATTTTTAATAAATAGGGCTGGACATGTTTAGCATAACAAACCATGCTAAAGGCAGAAAGGAATCTCCTATACTCTGACTATATCATCACATTCCCATTGGTTGGCTTCTCATGTAACTGCTCAAATCCAACAAGGCTCCTGGGGACAGTATTGGTGGGTCTGTGCCTCAATGTCAGGAGGACCAAAGAAAGTAACCCCGGGCTTAGGACAGAAAATCAATGGTCTCAATATTTGTACAAATCTTCATTTGCTGCTTATAATGTGGCTTCTCCCACAGAGAAGCATTATGGAAATAAGAAAATACCAAGATAATAAAAAAGATATCTGCAGAATGAAATGGGTTTCAAAACTAAGTGAATTGTGTCCTGCATTCTTCAACTCCAACAGGTGCTCTTACCGTCTCTGGTTTTGCATTTCCCCTATGAGACTCTAAGCTCCACGGAAGGACCTGGGTATCTTATTCCCAACTACTACATCCACAGCATCTAGCACTGTTACTGGCACTTAGCTTGCACACAGTAAATATTTGTGGATGAACAAATATGATGATAGGTATTTACAATGGAAAAGCATTATTATGAGTTTCATGAGAAAAAGAATTACCTATAAAGGTCTTTTTTCCCAGTTTGAACTTAAAACTACTTGGCCCAAAATGATATTTAAGGTAGAATTAAAAGTAGACTTTCTGATTTTATTTGCCTAATATATTCATTTAATATATTAAATATTAAGCAGTCAAAGCAAATGTGCTAAGCAGTCAAAGCAAATAATTACTTTTCTAGTGTCTGCCCCTGCATAAGAACTAAATGAGGGGAAAGTCACTAACTGCATATTAAAAAATTATAACTAGTTTTAAATTTAATCTCAGACCACAACATGCAAAACAGTCAGTGCTTTCGTGGGCTGTTACAACCTCACAAAGCAGCCCAAATCTTCACAACAGATGTAAATTCTGCTTCAGTCACACTGAATATAAAATATATATTCAAAAGTTTACCAGTTCACATTTACAAGGGCTTCTGACCAATTGGTAGGGTTGATCATAAAAACTGTATCTTTTAATTTAGTTATGTTCAGTATATTTTATTTAAGAAGCAATGTAAGCTCATGGAAACTTACGATTTTAAATCTTAATTTGAAATATTGAGGCATGATTATAAGAAGCTAGGAAAATTCCTTGGCAAGTGGAATGGGGGAACTGAGACAGAATTAAATGGCTGAGCAATTTGCAACAAGATAATAAATCATAAGGTCTCATGTTCCCTAACCATGGACACCTAGGAGGCAGACCCACCTCGGTCCTGGTCCCTCTTTGGTGACATTCTTTGAAGGTGAAGCTGACCAGAGAATGAATCTGACCCTACAAGCTCATTTTGATGAGTCACCATATTAAAGGACATACCTGGAAAGCTGATGAATATTCTATTGAGAAACTCCCCTGAGAATGATCCCTAAAATTCCCACCTTTAGAAAACAGATAAAAACCCTTAAGACAAAGGACCCAGTGTACACTGTCTTCAGAGCACACAAACACCTTCTCCTCACTTCTTTCCTTGGGCATGTATCTTTGCTTTCTTTCTCCTAAGTGAAGAGGGTTCCCACAAGACGTGCAACCAGGGAAGCAGTAAGCAGAGGCAGTTGGTCCCAGGCTGATCCCCTGAACCTGTATCCAAGGGCCCACCTCTGGCCTCTGTAATCTGTTTCTGAGTCCACGCAGCCTAGCTGGCTCACTTCTGCCTCTGTGACTTTCTTTCTGAAGGGCCAAGGCAGCTCCTCCTAGGCTCACTCCTGTTGCTATGATCTTGCCTTTTCTATCTTAAATCCTTTCTTCTTTTCACTGTCCCCAGCTTTAATAAATGTAATCCCAAAATCACCTGGACTTGTTGAAACCTTTTCTGCACAAAATTGAGAAACCACACATTCCACACCATGCTGGGGCTGACCTACCTTGGTCCTGGTTCCTTTCTGGTGACACTATGACCAAATGCATTAACATAATTCAGAACAAGTCAGTAAACATCTACAAGAAGATGTTATATAATTGTAATGAGCACCATAATACTCTATTTTCAAAGAAAGGAACCACTGGACAGAAAAATGTTAAATTCAGAATCTGATTTTCAAGTGTGCAATAAAAACAGAAATTTGGTCACTGTATGATCCAGAACGAGAGCTCCAGCTGATGCTACAGTGCTTATTGGGTAAAATGATTCGTAAAAAAACCCAGCTAACTGCAAATCAGACCATTTGAAAATAGAATTAATCTGTCTGGTCAATCTTGATTTACCGTGTAAACTCAGACTTCGAATCCTGCTGTGATTTCTAACTCCTTAGAAGCTGGGCACTCTCTAGTTACTTTAGCAATATACAATCTCAACATCTGAGAAACCTTGGCCAAGAGTCACCAAGGGTGGACATGTTCATGGGAAACTCTACAAAATAAAACTCAGCACTTTCCTGTGAATGTGTTTCTGTACCAAGCTGCTAAGATGTTCAGCACTTGAACAGAGTAGTATAGTCATCTGCCACTGCACTATACTGCCCTGGACTGTTCAGGTTTTAAGTTCCTGCTGCCATCAATGGGCTTTTGGCTCAGAAACTGAGGCCTGAAGAAGGAACGTAAGGAGTGTGTCCAAGTTTATTTAGTGCATCAGGAGCAAATGTGGAGCTGGCATCCTGGCCAACTGAGCCCTAGTTCAGGTCTTTCTCCACTACTTTATTTTTCCTCATCTCTGTCCTGCCACCTCTGTAGAGGCCCCAAAGCAGGACAGGCTGCTTCTCCAGAGATTACATTGCTTGGTTCTGCCTACACTTGGTGGGAGTTGATGATGCGGGCATGTGCACACTCAGGAGTGCGTGTAAAATACTAGTAAACAGAATGAGGATAGGTCTGAGGGTTCTCCTTGCTAATTACACTGGCTGGACTCTGGAGAAAGCCCTTCTGGGCAGCCCTTTTTCCATCCTTACATCTTCGTGCTGGGATTGTTTTGGATAGGCAGGCTGTCAGAAAAGTGAACCTTGAGGAATTAATACACCTCGGCTTGCTGCAAAGGGCCTTGGCTTCTAAAGGCATTGGATGTCATCACAGGACTCAAGAGGCTTGGTTTACAAGATGACACCAGATGAAAACAAACAACTACAGTCACTGCAGTGTTTTACAGGATGGTCCTCGGGCCATTGCTCTTCCACTAAACAGAGACCAGGACCCAGTAAGAGTGGCCATGGTGCCTGCTCTGCCTCCCTAAGGGGCAGGGGCAGTTTCCACTTGCTTATACTTGCTCACTGGACTTTATTCTTTCTTGGAAGAGAAGGATATCAGAGTACAGGAAGAAAATAAGGAAGCAAGTTCTAGAAGGCATCTATTATTTTCACATCCCCAGCATAATAGTCTTCTCTAGCGGAACCATCCTGTTTTTCAGACCACATCACTACGATAAAGCTGACCCCACACTCTGGCTTCAGGGGACCATGTGAGCTGGATGGGTGGGACTTTGACTGTACCACCAAGAATAAGGCACTTTCTTTCTGTTGTTTCTATAAGAAGGATGTAAACCTACAGCTGCGGGAACCACTATCTAGAGAGAGCCTATATGAGAATGAAGTCAACCCAGAGGAAAGCAGACCCAAGCAATGAAGAGTCTAAGTCCCAAAACAACCTCTGAGTCCCTGGATTCAGCCATACCTGAAACCCAACTCTATCTCTGATATTTACAGTCCTGTTGGATAACACATTACCTTTAAAAAAATTAATCCAGTTTAAGTTTGGCTTCTGTCACTTCAAACTAAAAAAGCACTAACAAATACAGGAGGAATGAAAGTGTTAGAAGATGGGAAACGAAAGGAGAAAATTACATTTATGGATATAGTTACCTGGAAGCAGTTCAAGTTTGTCCCCTGGAAATAAGAAAGGTGATGGTGGGGAATCTTTTCTACTTTTCATATTAAGCTCAGATCATCAGAACTGTGGCTCTGCCTAATTACTGTGATTAATCTCGCCAAATTCTAAACATGAAATGAGTGTGCATTTTCTAATGCTCAATGATATTGCAATAGTCATGAAGAGAAGAAATGAGCCATTAACAAATAATGACATCTTTTAAGAGAAATCATTTTCTTCTGCCCAAATACAGACATAACTGGGTAAAGGAGAAAAGGTCACAGTGACAACCCAGATCTTACCTGGCATGGCATGGACAAGGTCCCCGCACACCACAAAGAATCTGGGTTTGGGGTTCATCTTGTTGATGGCCTGAATGGCTTGCTCAGTTAGGCGAATCTCTTGCTCCCACTCATCTCCACCATTGTCACAGTCTCCAGTGGACCAGGCCTTCATCAGTCCGAACTGTGGGTCTGCACCCTGGATGAAGTAGAATGGGCCTGTCCATTCCCTTTCCTTTTCTTAAAAAAAAAGAGAGAATACTATGAAATTTTTCAGGGAAAGCATCCAGGTTACCATGCAAATGGATACAATATTTTTCTTAAATTAAGTAGGTCATTTTAATAAGCTGCTGTTCAAGCATACCATTTTCCTGTCATAATCTAAAGGATTTTGATTTATACTAATTACGCCTGGGACCTGGTGTTTCCCAAAGGCCAGGATAAACCACGTGGGCCTCAAAAGCCACACAACCAAGCTGTTTGTTTCAAAGATAGCTGGCCGAATGGAGCTCACAGGCACAATGGCACACTACATAGGGGACATTAATGTTCAATAATAGTTTTTTAATTAGAATTAAAAATACCCCAAATTGAAACCTGCTAGAAGTATTATATTTAAATTACTAGGTGAAGTGCTCTCAAATCTTTTATGCCAGGCTTAATGGCACAATTTGCACTGTTTCGGGGGATGTGACAGAATTTTAATTACAAAACTTAGAGCTTGGAAGCTCTGGCTATCTAGTGAGAAATGCTGTGCCAGAAATGAAATCTTGAAATGAGTTAGTCAATGTGAAAAAAAAAAATCGACGCTAACATTCAAAGGCAGCACGAAGTGGGCATAAGCTAGGTGTGAGGCTGGGGGGGTGGGAAGGAAGGGGAAAAAAAGGGAGAGAGGGGATTCCTGGAAAGGAAGCTAGTCACATGCACCAAAATTACCAGGCTTGCCCTTCCTGTTGGTTCTGTGGGCCCCAAGTTTCTCCAGCCATAGGTCTCTAGCCTTATCTGCCAAAGAACCACAGCCAGGGCCTGCCTCTGCAAAGTTGGAATAGCCATTAATGGGCATGGAAGCCCTGCAGATTTCAAACTTCTCTTCTCTCTCTCTCTCTTTTTTTTTTTTTTTTTTTTTTTTGCCACAGAGTTGTTTCTTCAGCCAACCAAAACCTCACGTGGCAGACCAATGTTGAAAACACAGAGCTGCCTCTGCCCAAATGGGATCAGCCCTGGTATTTATCCTCCAAGGAAACGGAAGCCTGGAGAAGTGACCTGACTTGCCTAATGGCCCAGCAGCAATCAGTGATAGGGACAAGATGACTCCACAGACTTGAAACTACTGTCTTCTTAAAAAATAAATTAATGTATTTTACATGTTAATTGAGTAACTGGCATTTCCTTTGGAAGTCATAAAAATATTATAATTTCCAAAAGCTCCTTGGAATAATCTCATGTCTCTGTTCTTTTCATTCATTTACTCACTAAGTACAATGCTTACTGAGAGCCTACCGTTTCCCAGGCCCCATTCAAGGTGCTGACCTTACAGGAGTGGACCAAGACAGGTTAGGTCCCTGCTCTCCTGGGCTTGGTTCTCACAGGGGAGATGGATAAGGACATAAGCAGAGAAGTGAGCCAGAGGGTGCCCAGGGCTGTGCAAGGATGAAAAAAGAAGCAATGACTATTGTAACTTAAATTGGATATAGGTGGTGTCATTTAAACTGAGCTCTATAAAGCAAGAGCCAGGTGCACATAACCTTTTAAAATTCCACAGCCAGCCTCCCAACCACCATACCTAGCTTACTATCATCTTAAAGTGAACCTCTGATTTTAGGCCTCCCTTCCTTCTTAATTCCCTTTTTCAGAACTTAAAAAGACAAGCATGCGAACAAAACAACCTGTACATACTTCATAGAAGAAATTGTATATGCATGTTAATCTACCAGTTCTTCATGCTCAGTCAAATCACAATCAACCTGAACTCAATCTGAACAAGGACTGCATGAAACCCTGGTGTATGCATCTTATTGCTAACAATAGCAGGTGATCCTGCACAATAATGGATTCAACTCACTCACTGAGACCTTACTACGTGTGGCAGAAAGGCTCCATGATGCCCCAAAGACCCCTGTGTCATGACACTCAACATCCTTGTGCAATCCCTCCCCTTGAGTGTGAGCTGGACCTAGCGACTTTCTTCTAATAAACAGAATGCAGTGATAGGATGTCCATCCCTTCTGGGAGTAGGCTAGACCAAGATACAGAAATAGTCTAAATGTCCCATGATGGATGAATGGATAAAGAAAATGTGGTATATGCATACAGTGGAGTATTATCCAGCCTTAAAAAAAAAAGAAAAAAGAAAATCCTGCCATTTGGGACAATATGGCTGGACCTTGAGGACATTATGCTAAATGAAATAAGCCAGTCACAGAAAGACAAATATTGTCTGACATCGTTTTTTTAGCCTCACCTGAGGACAGGCTTTTTGGATTTTTTAGAGAGAGGGAAAGGGAGACACAAAGAGAGGGATAGAAATACAGATGTGACAGAGAAACAGCCTTTCATAGGCACCCTGACTGCAGACCGAACCCAAACCCAGGCATGTGCCCTGACCAGAAATCGAGCCCGTGAACTTTTGGCTTTGTGGGACAACCCCCAACCAGCTAAGCCACACAGACCAGGGTGTGTCTGATCTCGTCTATACGTAGATTCTAAAATAGCCTAGCCGAGCTTGCAGAGTAGAGAGTAGAATGATGGTAGCCAGGGACTTAGGGCAAGGGAAAATGGGGATGGTCAAAGGGTACAAAGTTTAGTCATGCAAAATAAAGAGGTTTTGGAGATCTACTACACAGCACAGTGCCCAAAGTTAACGATACCGTATTGTGTACTTAAATCCTGCTAAGAAGATAGAGCTATGTTAAGTGTTCTTACTACATACACACATAACAATAATAACAATAGGAATAATACTTATTACTTACACATCAAATATGCACAGTTTTTTACATGTCAATCATAGGTCAATAAAGTGGTTAAAAAAAAGAGATATTAGGCTAAAAGGAGTGTGATTTCCACCTTGTTCTCTCTCACTCTCTCTCTTACAGCCCCAGCTCTGCAGGGCAAAGGCCGCCACAATGTAAACAGTCCTATGCAGAGGCCAACATGCTAAGGAACTGAGGGAGGACCGGCCAACAGCCTGGGAGGAACTGAGGCCCTCCATGTAACAATCCAACAACCACATGAGTGGACTTGGGGAAAAAAGCCTCCCTAGCTGAGCTTTCAGATGAAACCACAGCACCAGCTGACACTTTGACTGAACTGTGTGGGAGATCCTAGGTGCGCCGCACTCAGGCTCCTGGCACGAACTGTGAGATGATACATATGAGTTGTTTCAAGCTCCCAACTTTCAGCGTTGTCTGCTACACAGTAATAGATACCTATGGTCAGGCATTGAAAATAAAGAGTCAGGAAGGAGTCATGAAAACAACTGAGATTCTGATTTGCATATATGTGTGTTTTTAATATTTCATTTATTTATTCTCAGAAAGAGGGGAAGGGAAGGAGAGAGACAGGGAGAAACATCGATGTTGGAGAGAAACACGGATGGGTCGCCTCTTGCACGCCCCCAATCGGAGACCTGACCCACAATCTAAGCATGTGCCCCAAACCAGGAATCAAACCAGCGACCCTTCCGCTCGCAGGCTGGCCAGCATTCAACCCACTGAGCAATACCAGCCAGGGCCTGATTTGTTTTAAAGTTAATTGTTAGCATCATTTATTTATTTTACTTGAATAATAACTGTTTTGCATCAGTGAATGCATCTTTCTTTCTTTTTTTTCTAGAGAGGGGGGAGGGAGGGAGAAAGGAAGGAAGAGAAACATCAATGTGCAAGAGAAACACATCAATCAGTTGCCTCTCACACACTCCCTGGCCCATGACCTTGACCAGGAATCAAACTGGCAGCCTATCGCTTGTGGGAGGAAGCCCAGCCTCCTGAGCACACCAGTCAGGGCACTGCGTTTCTGTTTCTGAGACAGTTTGCGGAGCTGTTTAAACTGGATAAATTAATCAGCACCAGATGAGAGAGAGGTGACTGTCACCCCAAGGTTGAAGCACAACTCAGTGTTCTACAACAAAGGGAATTTATAAACAGTGGTCTACAGCAAGTGTTTTAACAAATATAGTTTTCTCCAACAGTGATTTTCAAGAAGTGTGCCACGGCACGCTGGTGTGCTGCAAGACTTTTTAAAACATACAATGCATGACTGTTGTCAGGGGCACTGATCTCTTTTCCCTTAGATTGTCAGATTAAAAAAATGACAGCACCATATGATCTCACCTATAAGTGGAACCTAATCAACATAACAAACTAACATATAAAATATAACCAGAGACATTGAAATTAAGAACTGACAGTAACCAGAGGGGAGGTGGGAGGGGATAATTGGGGCAGGGGGAGGGGAGAAGGGTTGTCAGGAACATGTATAAAGGACACATGGACAAAACCAAAGGGGGGTAGGATCAAGGGTGGGAGGTGGGGATGGCTGGATTGCAGGGGAGTGGTGGGAGGAATGGAGACAACTGTACTCGAACAACAAAAAAAGTGGCAAGAGAGTGCTAGGGATAAGAAAATGATTACAGCCAACACAACAATAACTGTCTGGTGTGAGTGAATCAAAATTATACCCATTTTTTGTCAGACTGGCAAAAATTCATTTTTTGTTGTGCCATAGAATTTTAGTAATTAGTTTATGTGTGCCATGAGATGAAAAAGTTTGAAAATCACTAGTCATAGTCTGGAAAAGTCAACAGTTCTTGGAGGTTATTACAATAAAATTTTCATTATTGTCTACATAGTAAGCTCTTAGAATTTCAATTTTATGATGATAAGGTACAAAATAAACAAATTTGACGTAAAATGAATGAGAGCTCACATTTCACTATTCCATCTACCTTATCTACCCAATAAAGGTAATTTGTTGATTCTAGGCTCTGCATTCTCAAAAGTGCCTGGATCCCTTTAAGGTTCCTGCTACAAAAGTTTGTGGTCTTTGGCCTCATCTTAACTTTAATAAAGCTGAATTAAAGATATTTGAGGCCTGTAATCCTTAGTTCTAGAAGGAAGAATCCTTTATATACATTTATACCTCCCGCAACCCTTCAGAAGGGCACATTTTTATATTATGAGAATAAATTAACATTTGCGTTAAATTGTTTCACTGAAGCCCAGGGCTACCCGCAGAGCGAGGCACAGGTATTAGTCAGCTGACATCTACAGGAGCCAGGGAGGAGCCTGCGATGCCATCCCTTCCGGGGCAGAGCAAGGGCCTGCACTCTGGCAGAACCGGATTCTCACCTCAGGCTCCCCGAGAGCACGGTTCTGGCAGTTCCAGGCCCTGGTACACCGTCAAAGCATTAGAAAAGACACTTAAGGATCCAGTGAGGGGTGGGGTTGTTTTGTTTTTTCCTAATTAAATAACTTAGATGAGACTGCCCGGTTAAAGAATAAATACAAGCCAAATTACGGAGCAGAAGTGCCTGGAAATGGAGGCTGAGGCAGAGTGAGGAGGCAAGGATGACCAAGCAACAAGGGGCTCCGAGGGCAGCGCTGGGCCGACACCTCAGTCTCACGGTGCGGCCACTGGACAACCAGCAGCAGCAGCAGCATCTGGGAGTTTGCTGTAAAAGCAGAATCTGCCTTTTAACAAATCCCTCAGTGATCTGTATGCGAATCCATGTTTGAAAAGCACCGGCCTGCAACTAATCAAGGAATTACTTTAACATGTTTTAGAAGACACAGATGCAAAGGGATTTTTGTTCCCCTAAATTGGAATAATGACTTGGAGGATTTTGTTGTTGTTAGAGATGGTGTTTTTATGGTTTTGTGTTGTTCTGTATATTTTCCTACTCATTTTTAGGCCCCCGTCTGTGCCCAGGTCAGGCATTTGGTCCTAAACATTTCTTGGTATTTTCCATTACTATCTAATCATCACCCTTTAAGTTACCTGCACTGAGCTGAGTGAGCCCCTTTATTGCAACCCATCCTAGGAGGCCAAAGGCTTACCGTACAGAAGCCCGCCTTTCCCACTGCAGAACTGGAAATTGTCAGTGATGGAAGGGTTCCCAGAGTTACTTTAACCAAACCTCTCATTTACTCAAGGTGGGGATACTGAGGGCTGGCTAAGGATCTTAGTCATGGCTCAAGTTCAAAGTCACAGAGTTAATAAAGCAGCAGCTTTTACTGTTCAGAAATCTCAGTATAGCCAGGCAGGTCTGAAGAGAGGGCCACAAAGAAGATGGAATGTGCCCTGCGGTGCCCAACTGTTGTCCACCTCCACAAAGACACTTGGGTGTCCAGAAAGTTTCCTTTGAATGGAACGTTCTGGTAAATACTAAGACTGAATACAAAGACAATCCTGGCAAGGCCCCAAACTTTTCCCCTGTGGGCTGTGATGCTCACAGTCCCTGCCAACAGCACAAGGATGATGAGGGGTACAGGCTGGGAGCCAGCACATTCATCTTCTGTGGCATGCCACCTGGTGATTTCTCCAGAGATTACAAACTGCAGATCTTTGGATACGGTCTGACTAGTAGATGTGTTCTATTGGGCTCCTATGGTGTTTATAAAATTTTGAATTTGTTGCCAACATTTTTAATTCATTAGTTTCTCACACACACCTGGCTTTGTGAGTTCTCGTGGAAAGTCTGGCCACACCAGGCCCCAGGGGAGTATGCCAGCAATCACTGGGGTGGAGCATCGCTGCCCTTCTAATGGGGCATGAGTTCTCAAATTCACCACAGTCCACCCTGGACCCAGTTCACCACCAAGCCCCTGTAGATACCTGTGCCCGCAAGCCATTTATCTTCGGTAATCCTTCCATTTTGTTCAGTGGTGCAGAAGAGGAAACCAAGCAAGGTAAATGATCTGATTGAGATTAACAAGTGGTGAGGGGCAGAACCAAGCCTACCACGTCCCAGAGCCCCAACTTCAGGACAGGTGAGTACCCCAGTGAGATTACAGAGAACTACCCAGGTGCGAATGCCCAAGTGCGTCCAAGTGACAGGCCAGGAAAACAAGCTCTGAGCTGCCATCATAAATCACCGTAGTTTATTGTTACCGTAGACTAAAGTCAAAATTTTAAACTGATTTAAAATTATTTTTCAAAGAAAAAATTGGTCTTAGAAAGAAATTTGATTCATCCATCATATAGAGAATAACGAGATTTGGCCACCTAACTGATAGCGATGGTCACAGTAGCCATCTTTCAGAATTGAGAAATGAAAAGACAGTGGAATTGGGGGCCATCACACCAGGGACAGGAAAAGGCCTGTGAGTCTTCTTTAAGCATTAACAAGTGCAAAGCAATGGCATACAGGGGAAAGTCTTAAAATCCTTTAAAAATTCACACAATGCCTTACCATTAACCCTTCCTATGAGAAACTATTTATGGGCCAGTGTCCTATCTGAAAGACAGGTACTCAACCCGCAATCACTCTTTACAGCTGCACTTTCAATATCACGAACTAAATGTTATCTCGAATTTTTCTCTGCCAATATATTTCCTCTCATTGTTATTATACCTTTTGGGCACATTGTCAATGGTTAATGAAAGCTTACTTTTTAATATATATCAAGAATTAGAAATTTCATCGATCCTTTCACCATTACCAGTTAGTTAATCAATGACTGACTACGGTAAGTGCACTCCTGAAAGCAAAGGAACCGCCGCTTTCATCGCCCACCAGGAACAGGCCCATGGGAGCCAGTCCTGTCATTCGTACCTAGTGCCCTTGTAATCTGTGCTCTCATGCTGGCCAAACCTGTTACTTTATATGCAACCTAAAATAATTCAAGGTGAATACAACAATAATTTAATCTTTATATAGAAAAGTATCATTTTCTAAATGTAGTTTGCCTTTTGGAAGACAAAGTCTAAGATACTGGTTAAGAAGTCTGTTAGCAGGCAGTCTGAGGAAGAAGGCTGCTGTCATTACCCTACTGCCACATTCAGTGCCCTGTAAGGACACCTAAAAACCCAATGTGTGCGCTCCTGTTAGTTTATCTGACTCAAAATAACACACGAATTGGGACAACAGGGGCTGGCCTTCTCCATTTGACTAGAAAGCCACAGAATTCACAAAAACATGAGGAGAAAGCAGTTTTTTATTTTTCTGGACATGCCCAAGCCCCCAGTTTGTCCCTTCAGCACCTTAACTTCAACACTCCCACAAGCCAATGTATCATCTTTCCTTCAAGACCGACTCCTTCTCCTGATGACCATGATTTTGCCACCATGGTCCCCAGTTCACAAACCTACAGATGTTAGGATCCTGTGCCACTGTGTACCATTAGCCACCCAGGTGGTTGCATTCACATCCACAGCATCTCCCATACTGTCCATCCTTCCCATCTACAGCAGCACCACCTGGGCCAGGTGTTCCTCCTCCCCACCAGGGGCTACCAGGACAGCTCCGTGCAGTGCCTCCCACTCTGATCCACCCCAGGCAATCGCTGCCATTGGGACTCTTCCTAAAACCCTTAACCCTGATCATCAAACTCCCTTGTGAAGGGGCACTCTAATCTCCGTGAGAAAAGGCCCACGTTGCTTTCCCTTTCCAGTATTTTGTCAGCATGTATCGTGTGGTCCCTGGCATGTGGGAGACACTCAGTAAACATCTGGTGAAGGGATAAAGATGGCACAGGATCCTCACTCTTACTGGCACTTGGAGCTAAAACATAGCCCCAAACTATCCCAGCTGTATGGATTACTGTTCCTACTAGACCAGTGGCTCCAAACCATGGACAATTTTGATCCCCAGGGGACATCAGATGTCTGAAGACATTTTTGGATGTCACACCAGGAAGCAGGTGGTGCTTCTGACATCAGCGGATAAAGGCCAGGGATGGTCCTAAACATCCCACATTACACAGGGCAGTCCCACAACAAAGAATAGTGCGGCCCACAATGTCAACGCTGAGGCTGGAAAACCCTGCAGCAGACATAGCCCAGGAAGCCTCCAAATGGACCCTTCTCTCTCCTGAAACACAACTCATGCTTTCCCACCCCATCCTCCGGGATGCTCTCCATTCCACCAACACTTTTCCCCACTCAGAGTCCATCTGCCTTTCCCAGCCCAGCTCAAACACTACCTCTGCCACAAAGCCTGTCTCCCTCTCCTGCAAGCAGCTGCAGCTCTGCCTCCTTCCCCTATTCAGCAAGTTTGTCCTGAGCATCCATTTTACAGGTGCCATTCAACACCTGTTGAATGTTGCTGGACATTCAACAGTGAGCAAGGCCACAGGTCCCATTCCTTAAGACCTTACAGAATAGGGGGGAGATGGAAAACAAACACATCAGCAGCAGACTTAATTACTTAAGTGCTCTGTACTACCACAGAAGTAGTCACGGTGATCACAGAGCAGCTGGTGGGTGGGAAAGATCTCATTGGATGGAGCAGCTAGGAAACACGAGAGCTGAGCAAATGCCAGGCTTGAGGGGAGCTGTGGGGATGCACCCCAGGTAGAGGGCATGGCAAGTACCCAGATCCTGAGACCAGGGACAAATGAGAATATAAGGTGAGATAAATCATTTCAGGACATAGGACTTGGGAAAGGGCTTAAAACCCCTGTCCCACTTTGGGCTTCCATCTCCTGAGGCCCTAACCTGGTCCCAGTGTAGCTGAGACTCTGAGTATTGAGTGCAGGGTTCAAATCCCATTCCCATTGTTTATCAACTAAGTGACATGATGCAAGTTTCTTGGGGCCTCTCTGGGCCTCAGTTTTCTTATCTGTAAAGTAAGAATAATTCACCTGCCTCAGAATGGTTGTTGTGAAAAATTAATGAGTTGGTACATGTAAGGCATTTGGACTTGGCACACAATAAGCAGTCAAATGTGAGTGTCTATTTCCATGACTTTTACTCATGGTAACTCCTACCCTAGTCTTAGCAGAGACAGAGCTATCAAATCTGACCCATTTGTTCCCCATAGTAGGGTTCGGGAAATATGTGATCATATACTTATGTATACAGGGTCTGGCAAAAGTAGGTTTACAGTTGTGAGTATGCAAAATACAGAGTTCACTCTCATATTATTTATTATTGTATTATTTTCCATACAAACAACCACAGACCTACTTTTGCCCCACCCTGTATATACGTATACACACACACACTTACACACTCAGGCCTTCACATGTTTTACTTCATATATTGTGGATATTGCTTTGGTTATAAAATAGCAAAGATGGATAACCAGGAGGCTTTTTCTGGCTAAAGAACAAATGCCAACAAAATGCAACTTTTGCTGTTTCTCACAGTAGCAATCTGCACTGTGAATCACTATGTAAATGTCTTCCTTCAGCAATACCCCTCATGTTCTCTGGGGACTCTTATTTTAGTGGTAAACAAAACAAAAATAAGAGTAGCAAAATGATCCTTCACCACTTTGGGACCCTTTCTCATTTGACAACCCAAAATGTCCCAAATGTACAACACTCAGAACTCAGTGTGACTGTTAACAGTGTCTTTCAATGGTGGCTGCCCAGGGAGGGGAGGGGAGGCAGGAGGGTGACTGCGAACGGGTGTGGGGTGTCCACGGGGGTGGTAAAAATGTTCTAACACTGACTGGGGTGATGGCTGCACGGCCCTGTGAATAGACTGAAAGCCACTGAACTGTTCACTTTAAATGGGAAACTGTATGGTATATGAAGCTGTTAAAAAAAAAATAGTGCCCTTCAGGACCCCCTCCTCTGCAAAAATAATTAACTGTGAACAATATCCTCAGAGTCTCCAAATTACATTTCCTAAGTACCAAGTGAATTTACCCAATTTCTATTTTCTTGGCCTAAATGCATCCAAAAGGTAGTTTCTGAGATAAACAAAAGCTTCTGAGTCAAGACTTGGCAGCCATGCTCGCTGTTTGGGAAGGAAGGACCTGCCAACATCTTATCTGCAGCCCTCAGAGACGTAAAGGAAGCAGCCGGGCCAGGACAACTTGGCCAGGTGGCTCTCAGCATCACTGGCTTTGGCCAACGCTACTCTACACAACAGCGAAAGGGGGATGAAAAGGCATGTCCCGAACCTCTCTTGCTTTTCAGAAGCAGAGGTCCATTTGGGGTTTGCCTGCCTTGGGAGGATGATTGCTATGACTTTTTCCCACCATTCCCCATATTTTCCAGGCTGCTGGCCCAGGTGGTGCTTCAGGGAGAATCGGACAAAGGTGCTCTCTCTGGGCAGAGGCACCCTGCAAGCACCTGGCTGGGCCAGCAGAGGCCTGGATGTCAGAAGAAGGCAACCCTGCCTCGGGGGAGCTGCAGCTCCTTGCAAGGGCACCCGCCTAGTTACAGGCTGAACCTCCTTCAGCAGATGTCTGAGTAATTCACAAACTGCAGGGCCGCAGTGTGGTTTGTAAGGGTCCTACTGATTGGTTCAATACTGTGGTTTCTGTTTTGTTTTGCCCAGAGAATACACGGTATGTGCAAGCAATGAGTTAGGCAGACACACACATGTGGTCCAGAGGTAGTGTATTCACTCATTCACATTCATTTATTCATTCACATAATAAATGGCCACTGAGCATCCACTACTATCACTGTCCTAGGTCCAGGCTTCCTGCCCTCCAGGAATTTAGTCTTGGGGCAGGAAAAGACATCAAAGTCACTGTATACACAACTGTAAGTTGCAATAAGAATCACCAAGGAAAAGAATGAGTGAGGGTGAATGACAGTGGACCTAATTTAGAATGGGAGAATCAGCACAAGCTTCTTTTAAACTGTGACCTGAGGAATAAGCAAGCATACAGAGAATAAGAGAGGGACAGAGAAAAGTCATGTCAAGGGGTGACTGACCCAATATTTTTTTAAAGAGATGACTCTGAATGCTGTACGGGGAACAGACTGGAGGGGCAAGAGTGGACGTAGAGTGCTAGAGGAATTGTCCAGGTGAGAGATGAGGTGGTTGGGGTCCCCGTGGTAGGAGATGGGAAGGAGGTGGCCAAAACCAAGGTGAGCTCCGGAGGTTGAAGAGAAAGGATGGTGGATGGCTGGGACATGGAGAGGAGGGGAGAAGCTGAAGTCAGAAATCACTCCTTCCCTTCTGGTTGATCACATGAGCTGGGGAAAGACTGGAAAGATGCAGGTTGGAGAGGAGCGGAAAGATGAAGAGCTCTGTCCTACTCAGTGTGCTCTGGTGGCAAAGCCAAAGGGCTGGGCCAGAAGAGCTGCATTCTCCTCTTCTTGGCCCTCCCACCTACTTATCTGGCACCTGAAATCAGCAAAGTGCCACAGCGCCCTCACGCAAATGAAGTCAATGGGTACATCAATACAGCCACACCTCAACACAGATCTAGCCAACACTCTGCCTTCATTTGGCAAATGAGGACCTGTGGTATTAACACAACTGGGCTTTTTCTCTTTTTCTTTGAAACAAGCCTACATGGGGCACTTGGGCACTCTGACGCCACAAAGATTTCCCGAGCGTCTGACTTACACATCAGACTGGGCTGTGAAGTGGCTGTCAATGCTGGGGCTCCAGTGGTCCTGGCACCATGTTACTGCCCCTTCCTCACTGGAGGGTTTGGAAAGTTAAAACTCACATGCTGCACACATACAAAAAGTTGTCAGTTAGTCCTCTCTGTGAAGAAGACGTTCTCTCAACAGACCTCCCGGACCAATGTGAAGGGTTGATCAGCGCTCTCCAGGCCTCCACAGGGCGCTGCCAACCAGAGTGCTGAGCCCTCCTGCGCTGTGGCACCTCGGCCCCTGCGCTGCAGGGGGTGTGCTCATTATGTGTCCACCAGGAGTTGTCCCCAAATCTGGTTATGCTAGTGCTTTAATTAAACATGCAAACCAGAGACTGTTTCTAATAAAACCAAAATGGATGCTTTGGGAAGACCTAATAAAGGCAAGTTGGTAAGAATAAAACACTACTGAATTAGGTGTTAGGGAAACAAGTGTAAAAGATTTAAAGAAAAAGAAAGCATAAACCTAGAATCATTCTTCCTTCAGAGTGCTTTCCAAGTGATTTTTAACTGACTACTCCACTGGAAAAATCCCAAAGTGGAGAAGATTCACTATGGGTGTTTATACAAAACAGGTGAGGTGACAATCCCTTCTACAAAACCATACTCTAAGACACATCCTTCGCTTAACTTCAGAAGATTGGTAAATAAATGTATATTTATCATTCACATTATAATGAAATGTTAAAAGAATGTGTGGTATTTTATGATTGCCCTCTTGAACTAATTTTTTCTATTCAGTGGCTAAAAACTACCACATACAAAAACAACAACAACAACAAAAAAAAAAAACCCTACCATTTAGAAAAATTGGCTCAATATGGACCTAGACCTAAATGTAAGACCTTAAACTACAATACTCTTAAGGAAACACAGGAGTATGATTTAGGGTTAGGCAAAAATTTCTTAAATATGACATCAAAAGCACAAGTGATAAAAGATAAAGATGATAACATGGACTTTGACAGAATTAAAAACTTTGGTGCTGCAAATGATATCGAGAAAGTAAAAGACAATCCAAAGAATGGAAGAAGATATTTGCAAATCATATACTTGATAAGGGATCTTACACCCAGAATATATAAAGAACCCTTACAATTCAATAAAAACACAAATAACCTTATTAAAAACTGGGCAATGGATCTGAACAGACATTTCTGCAAAGATTACAAATGCCCAATAAGCACATGAAAATATGTTCAAATCATTAGCCATTGGAAAATGCAAATCAAAACCACAAGGAGATTCCACTTCACATCCATTTGGCTGGTTACAGTCCGACAGGCAGACGATGACAAGTGCTGACAAGGATGTGGAGAAATGTGAACCCTCATACATTGCTGGTGGGAGCATAGAATGACACAGCTGCCCTGGAAGACAGTTTGGTGGTTCCCCCAAATCCTTAAGAGTTACTTAGGTGACCAGCAATACCAATCCTAGGTTTCTACCCTCAAAAAATGAAACACATCCATACAAAGACTTGCCTGTGGATGTTCTTGATAGTTTTATTTACAACAGCCAGTGTCGAAGTGTCCATCAGTGGGTGAATGTATAAACAAAATGAGGTTACCCAAACCAATGGAACTGTAGTATATTGTGCGGATGATACATGCTGTGACACTGGCGAATCTTTAAAAGATTATGCTCAGGGAAAGAAGCCAGTCAATCACAAAAGACCACGGATTATATGATTCCATTTACATGGAACACCCAGAAGAGGCAAAGCTATGGAGGTAAATTAAGAGTGCACTAAGAGTAAAACCGGGAAGAGACTGAAAATAGGCACCAAGTTTCTTTGGGGGAGGAGACTGAGATGCTCCAAAATAGTGATGTTGCACCGCTTTGTAAATTTATTAAAAACCACTGAATTGTAAGCTTAAAATGAGTAAATGTTAAGGTACCTCAATAAAGTTATTAAAAAATAGAACAGCAAAAAGAAAAGCACTCAAAAATAAAAGCTCACTTGCATCCTGGAAATGTTGTAATGGGAAATTTTCACACATTAATTTTGACCTTTGATGACAATAAGGAAGGGATAAACAATCAGGATTTCTATTGTCATCATGAGAACCCTTCTCAAATAGAGTGGGTTGGCCTAAGTTATGGCATAATTAAAAACATTCATTTCATTTTCTTCATTGATATGTTAGAATTTTTAAAACTACAATATTTTCAACCCTGTTCAGATTTGCATAAATAGGTCTACTGTTTCTAGAAAAGTTCTTAGGTGAAACCTGAAAGAGACAGGGTTTTTTTTTGTTGTTTTTACCAGGCATGTGAGAGGGTTACCAGAGGGCACCAAGAAATGTTCAGAACAGAGATAATTGGTTCCCCTGAAACAACTGCTGAGGTTTCAGATGTCCATGGAAGTAACCTTTTTTAAGAAAACCAGAAATCTTTTTAAGAAAACCCTGTTTTCTAAGGAGGTAGTATTCTGGTGGTAAAATGAACTGGGAAAACAGATTAGGACTGGAAAACAAATATAGGTAATGTTTAAAACATATTTTAATCTTGATATTTCTCCCTTTGAGAATGTCTTCAAAACAGATGTCATAAACTTTTCAGAGGACAGTGATTTGTCAAGAAAAAGTGGTCTTAATTAGGACATGTGTCAAGGAAATATAATTAGCAATTTGCCTGATTAAAATGAATACCTGAACATGCTTGAGGACTGTGATCCTTCTCAGGTGAGACATGTGCAATTTGCTTTTTGTAAACATCTGTTGACAGAGCCTAGCAGATGATGTTAACAGGGATGGATGAATGACTAAAGCCAAGCTTCCCTGTAACACTTTGGGAAGAGGTGCAGGGGAATACTGTTGTTCATGTAAATCACCAGGGTGGAAATCATCTCATAGTAAAGCGCTTGCCAGAGGCTGAATGTCTGTGTCCCCTCCCCCAAATTGTTATGGTGGAACCTACCCCTCAATGTGATGGTATTTGGAGGTGGGGGCATTTGGGAAGTGATTAGGTCTTGAGGGTTTAGTAACAGGATTGGCGCCCTTATGACCCCAGACACGCCAGACAGCTCCTCGCCCTTTCTGTCACATCGGGACACAGGAGAAGGCAGTCCTCTATGAACCAGGAAGAGGGTTCCCACTAGACAACAAATCTACAGGTACCTTAATCTTGGACTTCCAGCCTCTGTGTAACAGTGAGCAATAATTTCTACTGTTTATGAACCACTCAGTCTGTTACATTCTGTTCCAGCAGCCCAAACAGATTAAGATACTGCTCTTTCATTTCCGTATTTTGCTGTGTATAATGCGCACTTTTTTTGCCCAAATTTTTGAGGGAAATATAAGGATGAGCATTATACCTGGGTAGTGCCTAAAATACCTTATATTTGTTCTTGTGTTTTGTGATTATTTGCTACATAAAATTTCTTGCACCATAACATGTTCAAATATAAATGCTTAAATTCCTTTATGATACAAAAATCAAGTATCTAAATATAAATAAGTTTAAAAATTAAAACAAAAGATATTTTTCCTGAAAGTTTGGGCCAAAAAAGTGGGTGCGCGTTATACACAGGAGTACATTATACAGAGCAAAATAGGGCACCTGCCAGATTTCATTTGAGAAACAGCTTAACTACCTAGTTCTGGGGGGCGCTTCTAGTAGCGACTATGAGGGTTATCCGGAATGTGATGCTGGAGGCTGTTGCTTGAGTTAAATGAACCTCTTTGACAGGCAACATGTATTTGGGCAACAGATGGGAAAAGCCAGCTCCTTCCCTTTCTCTTCCAGGCCTGCCCTTAGGGCAACTCTATCAGCTCAAGGTTCTAACTTCCTGCAGCAGAGCCTAGACTGACCCTGGACCTTAAAGACATCTCTCAGTCACCAGCAGTGCTAAGAGGGAACTGGAACCCAGGGAAAAGTCAGTGACAGTGACAAAGGCAGCTTATGGGTGGACCAGGGATTCTACACCTAAGCCTTCAAGGAGGAGCCTCTAAAAGCCCTGTGCTATTCGACCCACACAGGGCATGCCCGCTGGGGCTGCTCGGCCCACAGAAGAGACCAAGTACAGTCCCACTCCTAGAGAAGCCCAGGGTCATTTTCCCTCTTCCTATCTCAACAATTTATCTTCTAAGTCTCTCTCCATCCCCATCCCCACATTCTTTTCCAGGTGAACAACTCTCTTGTTCTCTGGTCTTACTGGCAGCCCTGTGGCAGCTCCAAAGGGCTAGGGAGCTTCAACACTTCGGCACCCCCTTAGTCTCCACTGGAAGCTCCCACCACCACGACCACATGCACCTCCTGGAAATAAACAGTTACTGAAAATAAACAACGTGGTGCTACGGAAATAATCTTCAACACAAGTTCTTGAGTCGAGCTTTCAATCAGATCGCACCGCAAGTTCCTCACAAATAGAAATTCTTTTGTTATTGCCGCAGCCAGACCATTCTTTTCAAAATGGGTATCTATGTGTCCCCGTTTCTTCATACATGCAGCTTAAAACCCTTTGATGCTCTTAGGTAAAGACAAACTCAGCTACCCCCACCCCGTTCTCCAGTGTTCTCCCATACCACACTGCTGCACACTCAACAGCTTCCTTCCCTCATCCTTCCCTTTCCAGTCCCACCATGCTAGACTCTCAAACTTGCTCTGCCCATGGTCCACAAGGTCTTCCCTCCCTTCAAGGTCCAGTTAATGCCTAATCATCCTTCAGCAATCAGATGATACACCCCTTCCTCAAGGAAGCTTTCCCTGAACATCCTTATTAATGCTCCAATGAGAGGCTCTCATGGAACCAATCCCTCCTTTTCTGGCATTTGCCAGTACTGCAATTTCCACTGGTCTGTGTGACTGACAGGTTAATGCCAGACTTTCCAAGTAGCTATGTGCCAGAGGTGCAGAATCACATCTGTTTTGCACCTATCACTGCACCCTGGCATCTAGCACCATGGCTGGGACAAGGCAAGCATTCAATACATTTGATGAATGGGCAAATGAATGAACCAGTAGATGGACAGACAGACAGACAGAGGAAGAGATAGACATATGATGGATAGAATGGTGGGTGTATGGCCTGGTCAATAGGTGGACAGAAGGATGGAGAGATGGTCAAAGAGTGCATTTGATCCCAGGGCCAACCCATCTTCTGAACCCTAAATCCCATTTCCACAGATACCTCTCTCCAACAATTATCCTGCCTTTTACTTTTTCAACCTTAGATCCATCTCATACCAGTCATGAGACTTTAGTCAAGTTGCCTCGTCTTTCTGAGCTTGATTGTTTTTTCCCCATTATATATATAAAAAAAGGATTACCATAATAGCTACTTCAAAAGGATTATTTT